>CAIGQS010000223.1:0-71135 GCA_903798195.1 Danio kyathit
TGTGGTGACCCCTGATAAATCAAAGACTAAGCCAAAGGAAAATTAATGAATATGTGTGTATATATATGTATATATATATATATATATATATATATATATATATATATATATATATATATATATATATATATATATATATATATACATACATACATACATATATATATACAGTATATACATATATACAGTATATATACAGTCATAATTATTAGCCCCCTGTGAATTTTTTTCCAAATGATGTTTAACAGAGCAAAGAAATTTTCACAGTATGTCTGATAATATTTTTTCTTCTGGAGAAAGTCTTATTTGTTTTATTTCGGCTAGAATAAAAGCAGTTTTTAATTTTTTTAAAGCCATTTTAAGGACAAAATTTTTAGCCCCTTTAAGCTATATTTTTTTTTCTCGATACAGAACAAACCATCATTATACAATAACTTGCCTAATTACCCTAACCCTGCCTAGTTAACTTAATTAACCTAGTTAAGCCTTTAAATGTCACTTTAAGCTGTATAGAATTGATAAAAATATGAAAAAAAATGTATAAAAAAGGTGTATAAAAATATCTAGTCAAATATTATTTACTGTCATCATGGCAAAGATAAAATTAATCAGTTATTAGAGATGAGTTATTAAAACTATTATGATAAGAAATGTGTTGAAAAAAAATCTTCTCTCAGTTAAACAGAAATTGGGGAAGAAAATAATCATGAGGGCTAATAATTCTGACTTCAACTGTATATATATATATATATATATATATATATAAAAATAAAATAAAAAGTCAAATGCTGGTGGTGGCTGGCAACTTTTTTTGGAAAAAAAAAAACATTCAAATGGAGAAATAGTTTAAAAAAGAGAGAACAAATTTCCATTTTCAGATATTTAACTTCTTCTCTGCTCATTAGCATGAGATATTCTTTATAAAAGTGACAAATTTAGGAACAAAATCCTCTTAAATCAGAGTTCTCCAGCATTATTCCCATCATGGGTGTGTGTTGAGTGATAAAGGCATGAATATTTCTGCATGATCTGTTTTTTTGCTTCTGAAAGTGAACATTAACAGCAGAAACGCCTCGAGAGCCCACAAAATACAGCAGATCCTGATAAAACACGAGTTGTGAACTTTTATTGAAGGCCATTAGCAGTGTGTGTGTGTGTGTGTGCGTGTGTGTGTGTGTGTGCTCATGAATGAACTGTGTGTGGTAAATCAGAAACAGCCTCCATTTATAGGGTTCTAATCCACAATGAATTCGGGAGGAATAGAAAATGCATGGAAAGCATTACAGAACAGCCTTATAAAGTTTTCTTTTCCTTTCTTTTATGTTTTGCCCTTTTCCCTGCATTTAACATTCAGTCCTGCAATTTGTTATAACATTAAGATTCTTCATTACATGTGTTTATTGGTGTATGATAAGACAATAAACATATGTATAGTGCATTTTTAACTTCAATAATGCTGAGGATTTTGATTTGTTTATTATTAATTATTAATTTATTTATATAATGTAATTTTATTTTATATTATTTTACATTGGGCAACACGGTGACTCAGTGGTTAGCACTGTGGCCTCACAGCAAGAAGGTTGCTGGTTCGAGCCTCGGCTGGGTCACTTGGCGTTTCTGTGTGGAGTTTGCATGTTCTCCCTGCGTTCGCGTGGGTTTCCTCCAGGTACTCCGGTTTCCCCCACAGTCCAAAGACATGTGGTATAGGGGAATTGGGTAGGCTAAATTGTCCGTAGTGTATGAGTGTGAATGTGTGTGTGGATGTTTCCCAGAGATGGGTTGCAGCTGGAAGGGCATCCGCTGCGTAAAAAAACGTGCTGGATAAGTTGGCGGTTCATTCCGCTGTGGCGACCCCGGATTAATAAAGGGACCAAGCTGAAAAGAAAATGAATGAACATTACATTTCATTACATTATATTATATTATATTACATTACATTATATTATATATTATATAATATATATATTCATTCATTTTCTTTTCGGCTTAGTCCCTTTATTAATTCGGGGCCGCTACAGTGGAATGAACCGCCAACTTATCCAGCACGTTTTACGCAGCGAATGCCCTTCCAGCTGCAACCCATCTCTGGGAAACATCTATACACACTCGTTCACACTCATTCACTACGGACAATCTAGCCTACCCAATTCACCTGTACCGCATGTCTTTGGAGTGTGGGGGAAACCGGAGCACCTGGAGGAAACCCACGCGAACGCAGGGAAAACATGCAAACTCCACACAGAAACGCCAACTGACCCAGCCGAGGCTCGAACCAGTGACCTTCTTGCTGTGAGGCAACAGCACTACCTACTGCGCCACTGCGTCGACGTATGGATTCATTGATACATTTATTTACTTATCAGACATTTAGCAATCATATGCAATGTGCATTCATTTAAAAAAATAAATAAATTTGTATTTGTAAATTAATCTACCCTAACCTAACCTAAACCCTATTTTGTCTGGCCATTTGTAGTTTAAGATTTTACTTTAAATTAGTTAATTTATCAATAACAGGATATTGAACAAAGTAAATGTGGTAAATTTGTAAATTAATCTACCCTGACCCATAAAGGTTATTTATTTAGCAGAAGTTATTTCGCAATCATGTGCAATGTGCATTCAATTTAATTAGTTCTTGCTTTGTATTTCTTTTCTTTGTAAATTAGTCCACCCTAACCTGGGGTGCGTTTCCCAAACAACGACTTAACTCGCGGCTGAACTATCATAGTGCGATGCATCGTTTGGCAAAAGAACGATGTAGTGACGAGTGTTTCCCAAAACCCCTAGTTTCTCTGTCGCAGATCCATCGCTTGAACCACGTTAGTTATAGCGTAAAACTTCAATTCAATTCAATTCATCTTTATTTGTATAGCGCTTATACAATGTAGATTGTGTCAAAGCAGCTTCACATGGAAGATTATAGTGAATTGAAACAGTGTCAGTTCAGTTCAGTTTTCAGAGATTAAGTTCAGTTCAGTTCAGCTCAGTTCAGTGTGGGTTAATAATCACTACTGAGAGTCCAAACACTGAAGAGCAAATCCATCGATGCGCAGCTCTACAGATCCCGAACCATGCAAGCCAGTGGCGACAGCGGCGAGTAAAAAACTTCACCAATTGGCGAAAGTGAAGATTTAAAAAAACCTCGAGAGAAACCAGGCTCAGTTGGGCACGACCATTTCTCCTGTGGCCAAACGTCTTGTGCAGAGCTGCAGTCTAGGCGCAGCACGGTGGACCTCGGCGAAGACTCGTCTGTCCTTGGAGCATCACAGGAATCAGTCTCATGCTCTCACTCCACGATGACCATCACAGCAGGATACGGCCTGGTCCAGAAAACCTTGGGATCATCTCGTCGCTGGTCTTGGATCGCATCAGTGGCGCTGCAGAGTCTGAGGGCCTCAAGATGAGTACCCCCAGGTGGAAATACAGAATAAGGAGAATAATTAGCGTAGCTGCTGTTCATAGTGTATAAAACGCCCATAATGATGCTCTAAACGGGGTGGAGTAACTTTTTTAGAGAACAACCACATCATTTTTTTGTGCAAATTATATTGTTTTACACAAACACACATTTCAAATAAAATTCAATATTAGTTTTGGTAAAAACATGCACTCGCTTTCCATATTCATTGAAATATTTGTAAACATATAGGGCCTGTGTTTGCTTTACTAATATTATTGAGAAGTTGAACATTACATATTCTATTCTAAAACATAAAATCACTTACAAAAGCTAACACTATTCTAATATCATATATAAATCATATAAATAAATAAATAAATAATGAGGCGATTTATTATAAATATATTTACTTTAATAATAATATTAATGATGATGATGATTATTATTATTATTATCATTAATATTATTTAGGATATTGTTTATTTATTAAAAAAAAATAAAATTTCACATGCAAACCACAGCAGAAAGTTCTAACCAGCAGACCCATGTCATATACAGCAGAGAAACTTAATAAATAACCCACTATAAAATAAAAGAATTAACGTATGCTATGTTTTTTATTTTCACAAGCTTTGGAGACGTAACATAATTTCCGCTTTTAAATATACCTATAGCTTTCGCCATGAGGCTGTGTTCAAAATGATATCAATGTTTTCAAAGTGCACTGCGAAGGGAGCACAATTGTAAACATGAAGATCGCCAAAACTGAACTGTAAAAATACTTTGAAAGCAAATTACACCTAAGAGAGATGACCTTAATGCTTTTTTATTATTAATCATTCCAACTTTGAATGTTAGAATGTTCTAGATTAATAGGGCATAGGGGGGATAAGTGGGAATAGAACACAGCCAGGAACTATGCTTTTAACTACAGCTCCAGAGGTGTCGTTTCAAGGGCTCAAGTTTGCGACGCAGTTTGCGAATGTTCGTTGGAGCGATGGATTTGGGAAACAGCAAATCAAAGAACTATGTTTATAACGACGAAACTTGCGACCTTAGTTGGCTAACGATGGTTTTGGGAAACGCACCCCTGATCGATAAATTTAAATATTTATTTCAAAAGTTATTTTGCAATCATGTTCAATGTGCATTCATTTTAAATATTTTTTTTTCTCATTTGTAAATTAATTTGCCCTAACCTGACCCGTAAAGTTTATTCATTCATTCACGTATTCGCCTCCTTTAGACAGGGCCGGCGTGTCCACAGAGGCGACCTAGCCTGAATAGTGAGGCCGTTTTCACATTCGGGTTGAGCGCGGCATGATCGTCCTTTGCCTAGAGCGCCAGTTCAGCTTGCTCCGGCCCTGCCTTCAGATAAATAAACATAAAATAAATCAGAGAGAAGTACAATGGGCTTCATGCTTTTGTTTTTTGCATTTTTTCAAAATTTTATTTTATTTTTTGGCATTGCCTCAGTGATTTGGGTCATTGAAAATAAAATAAAGGTCTCCGGTCAGTTTGTGTGTGTAAACGTCACACACAGTGTGAACGCGGCTCTGCTTTCCGGTACTCATTGATTTTCAGTGTGTGACTGTGAGCTGTGACCTGCATGGGTTTAATTGCTGTCACGTATCATTGGCAGCAGCAGGTCACCTTCATTCACTGCTGTAAATCAGGCTGAACGCTGAACTCTTATTTTGCATGCACACGCTCAATGCACTTTTATTTGTGCTAATGCAATGCAATTAAGAGATTGGATGCAGTGGGTGTATTTTATCATGCACTCCAACACAGGAATAAATGTGAAGAAAAAAAAAACAGACCTTCTTACTGATTATGTTTGACTTGTCAAATATCAAAAGATTATTATTTTATGTATTTGTGTATGATTTTTTTATATTGCATTATGTATTTATTTGCAAAAAACTTTTATATGACACATTTAGATGAAAAGCCATTGCTTTTAGTAAGGGAACAAAGCGTTGTGTTGAAGATTAATATTACTTATTTATTTTTTATTAATTTGTCTTGTTCATATTTTATGAAGTCATAAAATGTTTTGAAAATATGGAATGTTTTGCCTTTAACCATATTTGTGAAATATCAGTTTTGTTATAATATGTAAGTGTCATAAATATTATAATATATTTTTATATAATTGTATATAATTAAGCAAATTCATTAAACAAAATAAAAAAATAATAAAATAAAAATAAATAAAAAATAATAAAACAAACAATAATAAAATTAAATAAATGTAAACATACATATATATATATATATATATATATATATATATATATATATATATATATATATATATATATATATATATATATATATATACACGTTCCTTTATTCATTCATTATCTTTTCAGCATAGTCCCTTTATTAATCTGGGGTCGCCACAGTGGAATGACCCTCCAACTTTTCCAGCATATGTTTTTCACAGCGGATGCCCTTCCAGCTGCAACCCATCACTAGGAAACATCCATATACACCCATTCACACACATACACTATGGACAATTTAAGCTTACCCGTTCAACCACATCCCAACGGTGCTCTATTGGATTGAGCTTTGGTGACTGTGGAGGCCATTTGAGTACAGTGAACTCATTGTCATGTTCAAGAAACCAGTCTGAGATGATTGGCACTTTAGGACATGGTGCATTATCCTGCTGGAAGTAGCCACCAGAAGATGGAGACACTGTGGTCATAAAGGGATGGACATGGTCAGCAACAATACTCAGGTAGGCTGTGGTGTTGATATGGTGCTCATTTGGTACTAATGGACCCAAAGTGTGCAAAGAAAATATCCCCCACACCATTACACCACCAGCAGCAGCCTGAACCGTTAATACAAGGCAGGATGGATCCATGCTTTCATGTTGTTGACGTCAAATTCTGACCCGACCATCCGAATGTGGCAGCAGAAATGGAGACTCATCAGACCAGGCAACGTTTCTCCAATCTTCTATTGTCCAGTTTTGGTGAGCCTGTGTGAATTGTTCCTCAGTTTCCTGTTCTTAGCTGACAGGAGTGGCACCCGGTGTGGTCTTCTGCTGCTGTAGCCCATCCGCCCCAAGGTTGGACGTGTTGTGTGTTCAGAGATGCTCTTCTGCAGACCTCTGTTGTAACGAGTGCTTATTTGAGTTACTGTTGCCTTTCTATTAGCTGAAACCAGTCTGGCCATTCTCCTCTGACCTCTGGCATCAACAAGGCATTTGCGCCCACAGAACTGCCGCTCACTGGATATTTCCTCTTTGTCGGACCATTCTCTGTAAACCCTAGAGATGGTTGTGCGTGAAAATCCCAGTAGATCAGCAGTTTCTGAAATACTCAGACCAGCCCGTCTGGCAGCAACAACCATGCCACGTTCAAAGTCACTTAAATCCCCTTTCTTCCCCATTCTGATGCTCGCTTTGATCTGCAGCAGATGGTCTTGACCATGTCTACATGCCTAAATGCATTGAGTTGCTGCCATGTGATTGGCTGATTAGAAATTTGAGTTAACGAGCAATTGGACAGGTGTACCTAATAAAGTGGCCAGTGAGTATATATTCATTCGTTCATTCATTTTCTTTTCGGCTTAGTCCCTTTATTAATCCAGGGTCGCCACAGCGGAATGAACCTCCAACTTATCCAGCACGTTTTTTTACGCAGTGTATGCCCTTTCAGCCGCAACCCATCTCTGGGAAACATCCACACACGCTCATACACTATGGACAATTTAGCCTACCCAATTCACCTGTACCGCATGTCTTTGGACTGTGGGGGAAACTGGACCACCCGGAGGAAACCCACGCGAACACAGGGAAAACATGCAAACTCCACACAGAAACGGCAACTGGCCTAGCTGAGGCTCGAACCAGCGACCTACTTGCTGTGAGGCAACAGCACTACCTACTGCGTCGCCGTGAGTATATATATATATATATATATATATATATATATATATATATATATATATATATATATACACTCATACATTTTTTTTCTATAAGATAATAAAAAAAGAATAATATTTCTGCTGCAAAGTTCACAAAAACATCAATAATTAACCTCATTTTACTTCTCAACGAAAAGCATCTCGATTTGAGAATGTTTAGAAATTTACACTGGACAAACGACGCCAAAATACAAAGCAAGAAAGTCATTTAAGAAGTGCAACACCAACACAACTCTCCCAAAAGACAAGCTAATTCATCAGATAAGGAAGAAGTAGAAGCAAAATAGAGAAGAAAGAAAAAAAAGAAACATGGCCTGCTCGAATCTTCCATTAGATAATGAAAAAGCTCTGACGGAGCATGTTACGGCCACATGAATGGCAGTAAATTCAGAGCGCAGCTATTTGTTCATCTGTTGTCATGGCAATAATGTGTGTTTCATTACAGACGGCCAGAGCTATAATCAACAGGAATGTGCTTTTTCTCTATTCCACATGATTTGGTGGTCAAGAAAAAAAAAATCGTGTCTTTCTGTCCTGGAGCTTCTAATGTCTCTCATGTCTTATTATTGCAGCACAAGGTGAAGCACTTAAGGTGCTCTTGTGTAACCTCGCTCCGCTGAGCTCTCCGAGTGCCTGCTAATGAATTTTAGAGTGTTTTTAAATAGTTTTCCTGCTTTCATCTGTGCATGTACCTGTGGAGCACGGGGAAAAGCTTTCTGACCACTTCATCACCACGAGTCTCCCAGCCGGAAGAGCAAATCAAAGCCAATGGAGAGCTTCAGTCAAAATATTCCTGACAGTGAAAAAACAAATATAATAATAAACTATTAAAAAGCTGGCCATTTGCATTCTTCAAACATCACATTTAGCAGAAATCACATAAAACTAATAAACTAATGTTTTACAGTTTTTCCCAATTGTTTACACACATTTTCTGAAAGCATGTCTCATATTGTCAGAACTCTACACACAAATCACAAAACACACACACACATTGGGCAAAACCCTTCAATTCTCGTGCAAAATGAAACTTTACATTCAAAACAATGTACTTTTTTTTTATTATTAGAATATGCATAATGGTACACAAATTGGGATCATACAAATACAAAGAAATTGAAAAACAACAACAACAAAAAAACAACAACAAAAACAAAAAGCAACAATAACAGTGAGGTACTGGCAGTTGCGTGTAACTAGTGTAATAAGGGTCAATACACAATCAATAAACGAAACAAATATCGTAGATATAAATAAACAGAAAGACAACAGTCAGTGGTAAGGTGGGGCAACAATGCTCGTAATGTATGATAGTAAAAATGACAGAAAAAAGAAAGGACGATAGTAATAACTGACAGCAATAATAATAATAATAATAAAAATAAAAATCACCACTACACCAACTACTACTACAGAAAGTTACTAATATTATGACTACTACTGCAGCTGCTACTACTACAGCCACAACCACTACCACTACTACTAGTGTCTACTACTACTGATACTTACTACAACATCTACTACAACTGATACTACTACAACATCTTCTACAGCTGATACTACTACAACAACGTCTACTACTGATACTACTAAAGCAATCACTGCTACTACAACGTCTACATCAACAACATCTACTACTTCTGATACAACTACAAAAACGTCTCCTACTACTACTGATACTACTACAGTAATCACTACTACCACAATATCTACATCAACAACATCTACTACTTCTGATGCTACTATACCGACTACTACAACTACTACTTCAACACCTTTACAACTTCTGGTACCACTATTCCAACGACCTCTACTACTACAAAACTACTCTACTACTACTTCAACACTCCCAACTACAAATACAATAGTTACTTCCACAATGACTACTACTACTACTACTACTACAACAACTACAGCAACCTGAATAATGACAAGGGTAGAAATACTTGTAATAATGATAATGAGGAGATAACGGGAGGACAGGTCAGAAAAGCAATAATAATAGTAAAAGTAATAATATCAATAATAATATTGAGGAGGTAAAACACTTTTACCAGTCCTGAAACACATTTACACTGACAGATTCTTTACAGAAAGGGAATGTACTCTGGGCCGGAGTGGGACTTCTTTTCAGCCCTGGAGTTTCAAACCTTTGACTGGCCCACCTCAGTTCACGACTGACTATATTACAGTTTTTTTCTGACTGCTTAAACCCTAACCGAGATTTTTATAGCACAATTTATAAAACGATTAATTCTTATAGCAAAAGCACTCACTGAGTTTGCAAAATGAAAAGCACAAACACTGCTTTGCACTAAGTTTGCAATTTTGTAACACACACTTTGCAAATTGTAGTTACAATCCACTGCAGAGCACTCATTTTGCAGAACTGTAAACACAACTCACTGCTTTACACTGAATATCCAAATGATCAACACACTCTTAGCAAAGCTATACACATGTCTGGCTATTATTTACACTGCTTTGCCAACTGTCTGGCACACTGTCACATGTGAAAACTGATTTAGATAATTAGTTCACTTTGCAATCAGATACTTTCCCCGGTGCCTTGAAGTAGAGGACATTGCATGTGATGTAGATTACAGTTTTTTCTGAATGCTTAAACCCTAACCGAGATTTTTATAGCACAATTTATAAAACGATTAATTCTTATAGCAAAACCACTCACTGAGTTAGCTAAATTAAAAGCACAAACACTGGTTGGCACTAAGTTTGCAATTTTGTAACACACACTTTGCAAAATTGTAGGTACAATCCACTGCACAGCACTCATTTTGCGGAACTGTAAACACAACTCACTGCTTTACACTGAATTTCCAAATGACCAACACACTCTTAGCAAAGCTATACACATGTCTGGCTATTATTTACACTGCTTTGCCAACTGTCTGGCACACGGTCACATGTGAAAACTTATTTAGATAATTAGTTCACTTTGCAATCAGATACTTTCCCCGGTGCCTTGGACTAGAGGACATTGCATGTGATGTAGATGAAATTTTGTGGCCGGACCCAGAGAGACGACACGATGTAGTCTGATTTTTTTTTTTTTTTCTCAGTGATATTTACGGTGGCCGAGAGAGCTTAACGCGCTGCAATTTAAGAAAGCACATGCAATAACAAAAAACACCAGCAAATTAAGAAACGATCTTCATCAATTTGACAGACACCTGTTGCAAATTGATCACAACACAAACAACTGAAGAAACGCGCTGCAAATTGATCACAACACAAAGGAAGAAACGCGCTGCAAATTGATCACAATTTATTTAATAACGCAACGTTTCAGTTAATCATTAATTAGGCTGATAATTTACAAAAGACAACGGAATCGTGTAATCAATGTTAAAATAAACGAAAAACAACTCACCTTTCAAAGAACACCAATCACTTCACTGAACAACAGTCACGGTATCGGATACGTTTGCGGCCGGAAGTTAACGAGAATAATTTATGTTATTTATGAAATTTCTGATTTATTGTATTTTATTAACGTCTACCCCCACCCCAACCCTAAACCCAACCGTCACAGAAGCGTAAAAGCAGTAGTTGTACCGGAGTATTATTTATGATATCTATTAAATTACCCAATAAATTGTATTTTATAACCCCTACCCCCACCCCAACCCTAAACCCAACCGTCACAGTACTGTAAAAATATTAATTATTGTTATACAGTGTCATAAAAAATGGCGCTATATTAATGTGCATATCGCACTTCCGGCCGGCCGCAGACATCAATTAGAAACTCTGTAAGGGGTTAAATAAAACCATATTCTTGAAACAAATCATACAATTGTTTAGTCTTCTCACTCTTCTTTATTTTTAAAGCTTAGGTGGCAAACTCCTTTAAAAAGACAATCAGTTGAGGAGCTGTTTTTAGAGCAAAAGCCAGAGATAGTTTTTATTCATTCCATCAGTGTGTAGTTGGCGCATTGTGTGCTTATTAATGTGATGGCTTGTGTTAAATGTTTGATACAAAAATACCATTTTAACAAAGGTTTGAAGAGTTAAGCAAGGTTTATTAGCTTTTGCAAGAGAACTAAAATGTTTTGCAGATTTGGTGAAGGGTTTTCTTATTTGTGTGTAGAGTTTTGCAAAAATAGCCAATAGTTAAAAAAAGTGCTTAAGCATTCAGAAAAAAAACTGTATAATAACGTCGTTTCCAATTCAGTTTCTAATGACACCATCTCATCGTTTTCAAGGAAACAGCTGCTTTAGAACTTCAAATGTTTTTCATAAATATGAGAACATTAAAGCGTAGCTAAATCTCCAACACTATTCTTTAAAACTTCACAATGTCCTTTCCTGCAATATCTGCATATATATTCTGTGCAAAGTTCTTTATAGATATCCAGTCCTTTGTAACGGTGGTCACACAAAAAATAAAAATAAAATATGTACACCAACATAAGTAAAGCAAGCAAAAAACAGAAATGTGTGCACATCTAAAAAATCTTGAAGGCAGGTGCTCGATCAGAAATAAACACTGTAGCAAAAGATCAAAAAATCGGCAACACTGCCACTTTAGCTCTCAAAAAGTCTTTAATAGGATAAACACAACGTTTCGACCTACATGGTCTTCATCAGGTAAAGCAATACAAATGAGAATCCTCAATAAATAGTAAAGCAGCTCTACACATAACACCTGTAGTCAATCACCACAATCAGCCAACCAGCCCGTGAACAGGCCCATCTACATACAAAATTATATATAAAAAAATATACATATAATGACAATATGAGATACATACCATTACACAAACATTTTTTTTTTTAATACAAAATTTTTTTAAAATACCAATCACAATCTTTAATTCCTCAAAGACAGAGTATTCAATGTACAAGTCTAGCGCATCACACCTGCAAACAATAATCACGTCAATCAACCACAAGGCAAGTGAACCCAAGGGCAAAAAAGATCAAGTACACACATATTTAGTATACAATAGTGTAGGATCTAAATACACTTACAAAAAAGATTTCAAATCAAAATCCAAATTCAAACCTCTTGGAGATAACGTCTTCAATGTGTAAATGTAGAAAGCTTCCCTCTGTAATAAAAGTCTGTCAATATCCCCACCCCTTCTCGGAACCTTCACTTGTTCAATGCCAATATATCGTTATGTTGAAAGGTTATGTTTCAATGCATTAAAATGGACAGAGATAGGATTTCGTTGATCATTTAATCGTATATTACTTGTGTTCAGCAATTCGTGTTTTTAAACACCGTCTTGTTTTACCGATGTAGGCTAAACCACAAGGGCATTTAATCATATAGATCACATTTTTTTGTGTTGCATGAAGTCACACCTTTAATCTTTAATTGCTTACCTGAATGGGGTTTGCCTTGTGGTTGATTGACGTGATTATTGTTTGTAGGTGTGATGCGCTAGACTTGTACATTGAATACTCTGTCTTTGAGGAATTAAAGATTGTGATTGGTATTTAAAAAAAAATTTTGTATTAAAAAATAAAAATAAAAAAATGTTTGTTTAATGGTATGTATCTCATATTGTCATTATATGTATATTTTTTTCACCTATATAAGTAACCCAAAGAGTATTATATGTCTTAACACTAAAAATGAAAAAATAAATTACTCAGGTGAGGTTCGAACTCAGGTCGGCAGCGTCGTAATGCAACTTGCTGACCACTGGACCCCTATGGCACTGTCATGCTGGTGCGATTGGAATAAAAAATAAGTATTGCACTGTTATCTGCAAGACTCAGATAAGGCTTAATCTTTTTCTCCCCTTTTTAGATTTCTGATCAAGTTATGTCAGATTTATTAATGTAGTCTGATTTTCATTGAGCAGGTGTAATATTCATTAATATTAATTATTGGAATTCTTATATTCACTAAGGTGCCGCTGTTTGGGGTCGAATGATAGTTACGTCATCATTAACCTGCAGGCTGCATTTTGCTCACAGGGCTGCGAGAAAATAAATAAAAAGAGCGGAGCTGCAGCAAAATAATGAATAAAAAGAGTGAGGCTATGGTCAAATAAATAAATAAATGAAAAAAGTGCGACTGCTGAGAGTGCAAGCAGCTAGGGACACCAGCCCTCGGTGTCAAAAAACAGACTGGCCTACCGGGAATTCTCCCGGTTCTCCCGATTAGCCAATCCGGGCCTGAATGTACCACACACCGGAGAATATCAGCTTGTGTGTGACTTTGTAGACCAGTGGCGGTTCTAGGGGGGGGCCAGGGGGGCCGGTGCCCCCGTGTCAATAAGCTTGGCCCCCCCTCTGGCCCCCTTAAATTTCAATAATATCATGCATATTTTTGTGTCAAAATGGTGGCAGACTGCGGAGTTATGACTGAGGCCAGTGTTGCCAGATGTAGCTGACTGATTCCACCCCAAAAACTATCCAAAACCCGCCGAAATGCACATACATGCATGCAATCGAAGTCAAAACCGCCCAATCTGACAACACTGACTGAGGCCTCTATCGCGCGCTCTCGGTGTCGCGCGCACTCGCTCTCTCTGTCAGTGACGGTGCTGCGCGCATCAGTTCCCCGCATTCGTCAGAAGTTAACCCCCAAATTGAAACAGGTAGTAAAAAGATTCAGTCATGTTCATGTTGTAAAACACTATCAAAATGTCCACTGTTGATTATGTTAGACTTCTGTTTTCAATAAAGATTTTAACACTTTTAATATAGGAAGTCCCCGGCTATCCAGAGGCTTTAATTAATCAGAAATTGAGTGTACACAGTTTTACGTTAAGAAATGCAGTCTTGAATTTACAAACAGTCGGCAAGTACCGAGAACAGATGTAACACAATGATTAAATTTAGTTTTCAGTCATGCTCAGGTATAATATTGAACTCGTTTAGTTTTGCCTTCATTCATTTTTGTTTTCAGTCGTGACATCAAGCACATGATTATTTACAACACGTTTTTAAACATAATAGTTTTATTTTCTAATAACTACTTTTTATCTTTCCCATGGTGACAGTCAGTGCAGAATATTTGAGTTATTTTGCAAGATTTTGCAAGTTGTATTCAGACAAAGTCCCTTTAAATATTCTGTAGTCTTTAATTCAGACTAAAGTGTAATTTAAAGACTTGTTAACTAGGAAAGTCAGAATAATTAGTCAAGTTATTGTATAACTGGTTTGTTCTGTAGACAGTCAAAACATATACAGTAAATATTTTTTAAGGAGGCTAATAATACTGGCTTTAAAAAATTTAAGAATTTTTTTTTTCCTGTGCAGATCGCTGGTAAATACACTCACATTCACATGAACTACAAATCCTGCCTCATATGACACTGTTTCAATTCACTATAATCTTCCATGTGAAGCTGCTTTGACACAATCTACATTGTATAAGCGCTTTACAAATAAAGATGAATTGAATTGAATTGAATATGGACTACAAAACCCAGTCATGACACACACACACTCACCTGCTCCAAGTCACCATTGATTAGACACTCACAGCTGAAGCTGCTTTTGGACTCATTCCTGCACTATATTTACAGCACACTACTCAGTTGTGGCTGAGTCTTGTTATCTGTTCTAGTTACAATACAACGAGTTTACCTTTGTCTTGCTTTGCCGTGTTTTTGATCCTCGCCTTGTTTTCTTGTTTTATTCCTGTCTGCTGCCTGCCTTGTGACCATCTGCCTGTTATATTGACTACGACTCTGGATTGCCCATATCTGTTTGCCCGTGTTGACCATTTTCTTACCTGACCTTGCCAATAAACCTGCATTTGGATCCAAACCCTGTTGTCAGTAGCTATGTTTCCATCCACCTATTTTTATGCGCATTTTGTATATGCACATAAAAAAACGGTTGATGGAAACGCCATGATGCGCATACATTTTGAAAATTCGCATAAAATATGTATGCGCATAACGGAGTAGGATAAACTTTTTTTTCGATAAGAAAAGATGCGCATAAACTATGATGGAAACACTTTTACCGCACAAATTCCAGTGTGCGCATTAAAAAAGGTCATGTAATTTTGTTATAAGAGATCATGTGATGATGTGTGTGAATGGACAAATCAGCAGGCTGAGCACATTATAAACCATCTGAAATGTTGTTTTGGTCATTCTAAAACGCCTTACCGTTTAAGTATTAGTGTTATTATATTAATGACATCCAGAATCAAGAGCGTCTGTGCTCCACGTCTGGCACCCCCAAACGCCACCGTGCGTTCACTGTGTGTCAGGATTGCCTTCTGAGGCGTCATTTATTAGATGAAGAAAAGATTGACGCAGCCTCTCCTACTGCAGCAACTTCAATTTTTACTGTTGATATTTGGCGCCAGTTAATCAGGAAGTGACGATTTTATTCGCTTGGACTCATTGGATGGAAACGCAGCTTTATTCGCGCGTCTTTTATGCATTCCAGTTTTGCGCATAAAGATCATTCGCATTTTTGGATGAAAACATAGCTAGTGTAACATACACTATAGCATACAATAATTTAGTTTTTTACATAGCTTAGTATTGCATTACTTTGCATGCATTTTTTCTAGTTTATAAAGCAACCCCATAGCAACACATCAACAACAGTTAGAACACCTGAACACTTTAGTAACATCATAGCAACAACATAAAAAACCCTAGCAACCCCATAGCAACACATCAAACACATTTAGAACACCTAAACACTTTAGAAACATCATAAAACACCCTAGCAACCCCATAGCAACACATCAAAAACATTTAGAACACCTGAACACTTTAGTAACATCATAGCAACCCCATAGCATCACATCAAAAACATTTAGAACACCTGAACACTTTAATAACATCATAGCAACCCCATAGCAACACATCAAAAACATTTAGAACACCTGAACACTTTAGTAACATCATAGCAACCCCATAGCAACACATCAACAACATTTAGAACACGTGAACACTTTAGTAAGATCATAGCAACAACATAAAACACCCTAGCAACCCCATAGCAACACATCAAAAACATTTAGAACACCTGAACACTTTAGTAAGATCATAGCAACAACATAAAACACCCTAGCAACCCCATAGCAACACATCAAAAACATTTAGAACACCTGAACACTTTAGTAACATCACAGCAACAACATAAAACACCCTAGCAACCCCATAGCAACAGATCAAAAACATTTACAACACCTGAACACTTTAGTAACATCACAGCAACAACATAAAACACCCTAGCAACCCCATAGCAACACATCAAAAACATTTACAACACCTGAACACTTTAGTAACATCATAGCAACAACAAAAAACACCCTAGCAACCTCATAGCAACACATCAACAACATTTAGAACACCTGAACACTTTAATAACATCCTAGCAACCCCATAGCAACACATCAAAAACATTTAAAACACCTGAACACTTTAGTAACATCATAGCAACAACATAAAACACCCTAGCAACCCCATAGCAACACATCAAAAACATTTAGTACACCTAAACACTTTAGTAACATCATAAAACACCCTAGCAACACATCAACAGTATTTAGAACAACTGAACACTTTAGTAACATCATAGCAACAACATAAAACACCCTAGCAACCCCATAGCAACACATCAAAAACATTTAGAACACCTAAACACTTTAGTAACATCATAAAACACCCTAGCAACACATCAACAGTATTTAGAACAACTGAACACTTTAGTAACATCATAGCAACAACATAAAACACCCTAGCAACCCCATAGCAACACATCAAAAACATTTAGAACACCTAAACACTTTAGTAACATCATAAAACACCCTAGCAACCACAAAGCAACACATCAAAAACATTTAAAACACATGAACACTTTAGTAACATCCTAGCAACATCATAAAACACCCTAGCAACCCCATAGCAACACATCAAAAACATTTACAACACCTGAACACTTTACTGTAGTAAGATCATAGCAACAACATAAAACACCCTAGCAACCCCATAGCAACACATCAAAAACATTAAGAACACCTGAACACTTTAGTAACATCAAAAAACACCCTAGCAACCCCACATCAACAACATTTAGAACACCTGAACACTTTAATAACATCCTTGCAACCCCATAGCAACACATCAACAACTATCAGGACACCTGAACACTTTAGTAACATCATAGCAACAACATAAAACACCCTAGCAACCCCATAGCAACACATCAAAAACATTTACAACACCTGAACACTTTAGTAACATCATAGCAACAACATAAAACACCCTAGCAACCCCATAGCAACACATCAAAAATATTTACAACACCTGAACACTTTAGTAACATCATAGCAACAACATAAAACACCCTAGCAACCCCATAGCAACACATCAAAAACATTTAGAACACCTGAACACTTTAGTAACATCATAAAACACCCTAGCAACCCCACAGCAACAAATAAACAGCATTTAGAACACCTAAACACTATAATAACATCCTAGCAACAACATAAAACACCCTAGCAACCCCATAGCAAGACATTAAAAACATTTACAACACCTGAACACTTTAGTAACATCATAAAACACCCTAGCAACACATCAACAGCATTTAGAACACCTGAACACTTTAGTAACATCATAGCAACAACATAAAACACCCTAGCAACCCCATAGCAACACATCAAAATCATTTAGAACACCTAAACACTTTAGTAACATCATAAAACACCCTAGCAACCACATAGCAACACATCAAAAACATTTAAAACACCTGAACACTTTAGTAACATCCTAGCAACATCATAAAACACCCTAGCAACCCCATAGCAACACATCAAAAACATTTACAACACCTGAACACTTTACTGTAGTAAGATCATAGCAACAACATAAAACACCCTAGCAACCCCATAGCAACACATCAAAAACATTTAGAACACCTGAACACTTTAGTAACATCATAAAACACCCTAGCAACCCCACATCAACAACATTTAGAACACCTGAACACTTTAATAACATCCTTGCAACCCCATAGCAACACATCAAAAACATTTAGAACACCTGAACACTTTAGTAACATCATAGCAACAACATAAAACACCATAGCAACCCCATAGCAACACATCAAAAACATTTACAATACCTGAACACTTTAGTAAGATCATAGCAACAACATAAAACACCCTAGCAACCCCATAGCAACACATCAAAAACATTTAGAACACCTGAACACTTTAGTAACATCATAAAACACCCTAGCAACCCCACAGCAACACATCAACAGCATTCAGAACACCTAAACACTATAATAACATCCTAGCAACAACATAAAACACCCTAGCAACCCCATAGCAACACATTAAAAACATTTACAACACCTGAACACTTCAGTAACATCATAAAACACCCTAGCAACACATCAACAGCATTTAGAACACCTGAACACTTTAGTAACATCATAGCAACAACATAAAACACCCTAGCAACCCCATAGCAACACATCAAAAACATTTAGAACACTTAAACACTTTAGTAACATCATAAAACACCCTAGCAACCACATAGCAACACATCAAAAACATTTAGAACACCTGAACACTTTAGTAACATCATAGCAACAACATAAAATACCCTAGCAACCCCATAGCAACACATCAAAAACATTTAGAACACCTGAACACTTTAGTAACATCATAAAACACCCTAGCAACCCCACAGCAACACATCAACAGCATTTAGAACATCTAAACACTATAATAACATCCTAGCAACAACATAAAACACCCTAGCAACCCCATAGCAACACATTAAAAACATTTACAACACCTGAACACTTTAGTAACATCATAAAACACCCTAGCAACCCCACAGCAACACATCAACAACATTTAGAACACCTGAACACTTTAATAACATCCTAGCAACACCGTAGCAACACATCAAAAACATTTAGAACACCTCAACACTTTAGTAACATCCTAGCAACTACATAAAACACCCTAGCAACCCCATAGCAACACATCAAAAACATTTACAACACCTGAACACTTTAGTAACATCATAGCAACAACATAAAACACCCTAGCAACCCCATAGCAACAGATCAAAAACATTTACAACACCTGAACACTTTAGTAACATCATAGCAACAACATAAAACACCATAGCAACCCCATAGCAACACATCAAAAACATTTACAACACCTGAACACTTTAGTAACATCATAGCAACAACATAAAACACCATAGCAACCCCATAGCAACACATCAAAAACATTTACAACACCTGAACACTTTAGTAACATCATAGCAACAACATAAAACACCCTAGCAACCCCATAGCAACACATCAAAAACATTTACAACACCTGAACACTTTAGTAACATTATAGCAACAACATAAAACACCCTAGGCAACCTCATAGCAACACATCAACAACATTTAGAACACCTGAACACTTTAAAAACATCCTAGCAACCACATACCAACACATCAAAAACATTTAAAACACTTGAACACTTTAGTAACAACATAGCAACAACATAAAACACCCTAGCAACCCCATAGCAACACATCAAAAACATTTAGCACACCTAAACACTTTAGTAACATCATAAAACACCCTAGCAAACCCACAGCAACACATCAAAAACATTTAAAACACCTGAACACTTTAGTAACATCATAGCAACAACATAAAACACCCTAGCAACCCCATAGCAACACATCAAAAACATTAAGAACACCTAAACACTTTAGTAACATCATAAAACACCCTAGCAAACCCACAGCAACACATCAAAAACATTTACAACACCTGAACACTTTAGTAACATCATAAAACACCCTAGCAACACATCAACAGCATTTAGAACACCTGAACACTTTTGTAACATCATAGCAACAACATAAAACACCCTAGCAACCCCATAGCAACACATCAAAAACATTTAGAACACCTAAACACTTTAGTAACATCATAAAACACCCTAGCAACCACATAGCAACACATCAAAAACATTTAGAACACCTGAACACTTTAGTAACATCATAGCAACAACATAAAATACCCTAGCAACCCCATAGCAACACATCAAAAACATTTAGAACACCTGAACACTTTAGTAACATCATAAAACACCCTAGCAACCCCACAGCAACACATCAACAGCATTTAGAACATCTAAACACTATAATAACATCCTAGCAACAACATAAAACACCCTAGCAACCCCATAGCAACACATTAAAAACATTTACAACACCTGAACACTTTAGTAACATCATAAAACACCCTAGCAACCCCACAGCAACACATCAACAACATTTAGAACACCTGAACACTTTAATAACATCCTAGCAACACATCAAAAACATTTAGTACACCTCAACACTTTAGTAACATCATAGCAACTACATAAAACACCCTAGCAACCCCATAGCAACACATCAAAAACATTTACAACACCTGAACACTTTAGTAACATCATAGCAACAACATAAAACACCCTAGCAACCCCATAGCAACAGATCAAAAACATTTACAACACCTGAACACTTTAGTAACATCATAGCAACAACATAAAACACCATAGCAACCCCATAGCAACACATCAAAAACATTTACAACACCTAAACACTTTAGTAACATCATAGCAACAACATAAAACACCCTAGCAACCCCATAGCAACAGATCAAAAACATTTACAACACCTGAACACTTTAGTAACATCATAGCAACAACATAAAACACCCTAGCAACCCCATAGCAACACATCAAAAACATTTACAACACCTGAACACTTTAGTAACATTATAGCAACAACATAAAACACCCTAGGCAACCTCATAGCAACACATCAACAACATTTAGAACACCTGAACACTTTAAAAACATCCTAGCAACCACATACCAACACATCAAAAACATTTAAAACACTTGAACACTTTAGTAACATCATAGCAACAACATAAAACACCCTAGCAACCCCATAGCAACACATCAAAAACATTTAGCACACCTAAACACTTTAGTAACATCATAAAACACCCTAGCAAACCCACAGCAACACATCAAAAACATTTAAAACACCTGAACACTTTAGTAACATCATAGCAACAACATAAAACACCCTAGCAACCCCATAGCAACACATCAAAAACATTTAGAACACCTAAACACTTTAGTAACATCATAAAACACCCTAGCAAACCCACAGCAACACATCAAAAACATTTACAACACCTGAACACTTTAGTAACATCATAAAACACCCTAGCAACACATCAACAGCATTTAGAACACCGGAACACTTTAGTAACATCATAGCAACAACATAAAACACCCTAGCAACCCCATAGCAACACATCAAAAACATTTAGAACACCTAAACACTTTAGTAACATCATAAAACACCCTAGCAACCACATAGCAACACATCAAAAACATTTAGAACACCTGAACACTTTAGTAACATCATAGCAACAACATAAAATACCCTAGCAACCCCATAGCAACACATCAAAAACATTTAGAACACCTGAACACTTTAGTAACATCATAAAACACCCTAGCAACCCCACAGCAACACATCAACAGCATTTAGAACATCTAAACACTATAATAACATCCTAGCAACAACATAAAACACCCTAGCAACCCCATAGCAACACATTAAAAACATTTACAACACCTGAACACTTTAGTAACATCATAAAACACCCTAGCAACCCCACAGCAACACATCAACAACATTTAGAACACCTGAACACTTTAATAACATCCTAGCAACACCGTAGCAACACATCAAAAACATTTAGAACACCTCAACACTTTAGTAACATCATAGCAACTACATAAAACACCCTAGCAACCCCATAGCAACACATCAAAAACATTTACAACACCTGAACACTTTAGTAACATCATAGCAACAACATAAAACACCCTAGCAACCCCATAGCAACAGATCAAAAACATTTACAACACCTGAACACTTTAGTAACATCATAGCAACAACATAAAACACCATAGCAACCCCATAGCAACACATCAAAAACATTTACAACACCTAAACACTTTAGTAACATCATAGCAACAACATAAAACACCCTAGCAACCCCATAGCAACAGATCAAAAACATTTACAACACCTGAACACTTTAGTAACATCATAGCAACAACATAAAACACCCTAGCAACCCCATAGCAACACATCAAAAACATTTAGCACACCTAAACACTTTAGTAACATCATAAAACACCCTAGCAAACCCACAGCAACACATCAAAAACATTAAAACACCTGAACACTTTAGTAACATCATAGCAACAACATAAAACACCCTAGCAACCCCATAGCAACACATCAAAAACATTTAGAACACCTAAACACTTTAGTAACATCATAAAACACCCTAGCAAACCCACAGCAACACATCAAAAACATTTACAACACCTGAACACTTTAGTAACATCATAAAACACCCTAGCAACACATCAACAGCATTTAGAACACCGGAACACTTTAGTAACATCATAAAACACCCTAGCAACCCCATAGCAACACATCAAAAACATTTAGAACACCTAAACACTTTAGTAACATCATAAAACACCCTAGCAACCCCATAGCAACACATCAAAAACATTTAGAACACCTGAACACTTTAGTAACATCATAGCAACAACATAAAACACCCTAGCAACCCCATAGCAACACATCAAAAACATTTAGAACACCTGAACACTTTAAGTAACATCATAAACACCCTAGCAACCCCACAGCAACACATCAACAGCATTTAGAACATCTAAACACTATAATAACATCCTAGCAACAACATAAAACACCCTAGCAACCCCATAGCAACACATCAAAAACATTTACAACACCTGAACACTTTAGTAACATCATAAAACACCCTAGCAACCCCACAGCAACACATCAACAACATTTAGAACACCTGAACACTTTAATAACATCCTAGCAACACCGTAGCAACACATCAAAAACATTTAGAACACCTCAACACTTTAGTAACATCATAGCAACTACATAAAACACCCTAGCAACCCCATAGCAACACATCAAAAACATTTACAACACCTGAACACTTTAGTAACATCATAGCAACAACATAAAACACCCTAGCAACCCCATAGCAACAGATCAAAAACATTTACAACACCTGAACACTTTAGTAACATCATAGCAACAACATAAAACACCATAGCAACCCCATAGCAACACATCAAAAAACATTTACAACACCTAAACACTTTAGTAACATCATAGCAACAACATAAAACACCCTAGCAACCCCATAGCAACAGATCAAAAACATTTACAACACCTGAACACTTTAGTAACATCATAGCAACAACATAAAACACCCTAGCAACCCCATAGCAACACATCAAAAACATTTACAACACCTGAACACTTTAGTAACATTATAGCAACAACATAAAACACCCTAGGCAACCTCATAGCAACACATCAACAACATTTAGAACACCTGAACACTTTAAAAACATCCTAGCAACCACATACCAACACATCAAAACATTTAAAACACTTGAACACTTTAGTAACCTCATAGCAACAACATAAAACACCCTAGCAACCCCATAGCAACACATCAAAAACATTTAGCACACCTAAACACTTTAGTAACATCATAAAACACCCTAGCAAACCCACAGCAACACATCAAAAACATTTAAAACACCTGAACACTTTAGTAACATCATAGCAACAACATAAAACACCCTAGCAACCCCATAGCAACACATCAAAAACATTTAGAACACCTAAACACTTTAGTAACATCATAAAACACCCTAGCAAACCCACAGCAACACATCAACAACATTTAGAACACCTGAACACTTTAGTAACATCATAGCAACAACATAAATCACCCTAGCAACCCCATAGCAACACATCAAAAACATTTAGAGCACCTAAACACTTTAGTAACATCATAAAACACCATAGCAACCACATAGCAACACATCAAAAACATTTACAACACCTGAACACTTTAGTAACATCCTAGCAACAACATAAAACACCCTAGCAACCCCATAGCAACACATCAAAAACATTTACAACACCTGAACACTTTAGTAACATCATAGCAACAACATAAAACACCCTAGCAACCCCGTAGCAACAGATCAAAAACATTTACAACACCTGAACACTTTAGTAACATCATAGCAACAACATAAAACACCATAGCAACCCCATAGCAACACATCAAAAACATTTACAACACCTGAACACTTTAGTAACATCATAGCAACAACATAAAACACCCTAGCAACCTCATAGCAACACATCAACAACATTTAGAACACCTGAACTCTTTAAAAACATCCTAGCAACCACATACCAACACATCAAAAACATTTAAAACACCTGAACACTTTAGTAACATCATAGCAACAACATAAAACACCCTAGCAACCCCATAGCAACACATCAAAAACATTTAGAACACCTAAACACTTTAGTAACATCATAAAACACCCTAGCAACCCTACAGCAACACATCAACAGCATTTAGAACACCTGAACACTTTAGTAACATCATAGCAACAACATAAAACACCCTAGCAACCCCATAGCAACACATCAAAAACATTTAGAACACCTAAACACTTTAATAACATCCTAGCAACCCATAGCAACACATCAAAAACATTTACAACACCTGAACACTTAAGTAACATCATAGCAACAACATAAAACACCCTAGCAACCCCATAGCAACACATCAAAAACATTTACAACACCTGAACACTTTAGTAACATCATAGCAACAACATAAAACACCCTAGCAACCTCATAGCAACACATCAACAACATTTAGAACACCTGAACACTTTAAAAACATCCTAGCAACCACATACCAACACATCAAAAACATTTAAAACACCTGAACACTTTAGTAACATCCTAGCAGCAACATAAAACACCCTAGCAACCCCATAGCAACACATTAAAAAGATTTAGAACACCAATCCACTTTAGTAGTCATAGCAACCACCTGAAACTTCCTAGCAACCCCATAGCAACATACTAAACACATTTAAACACTCCTTTACTGTAGCTACATCATAGCAACACCATAGCAACCATGCTAAAAAACCAGATCTAGTGTTGAAAGGTTGAAAAACTGTTTTTGGTGACCCATGTTTTAATTATTCACCTGCATTATCTCCCAGGATCACCAATGCTACATTTGCATTAGCATATTAAACAGTAACCCACAGGCAAGCCCACTAGTAAACACAAGCAGTCGCCGGGGCCTATTGAGAATATGTAAAAGCGGTGTGGTTCAGCGCTTTGTTCTTTATTCGTGGGCCTTTTGCAAAGAGACTCTCCTCTCTCTGTTCATCCATCTTCACTAAACAGCCAATTTGGTGTTTTGAGGTTTGTGCGTTTTGAGTCTGAGTTCATTCCTCTGGCTTCCACACAACATCTTACACACTATTCTTCACACAGCGGCACAACACGGGTCAGCTTCAAAAAGACGCCGATGCTCTGAGGGAAAAGACCCTTGGGGCAGAAGGGAACAAGAAGGAATTGATAAAGGAGACAACGCAGTATAAAGGGGCCTGAACAGGCAGAAAGACTTAAAGGACACACAGAAAGACTGAATACAAATGACTGCGGAGCTGGAAAAACAGACAGTGCCAGCAAACCCTCTGCAAAAGCACTGAGAACAGAGTCCAGTGATTAATGCTGCTTTCTCACACTAAACTGCTGCTGAAAGAAATGGAGATTTGATTGGTCTGATTTTTGAATGTCAGACTCTGACTCAGCCAATGAGAGTTTGGGGTGGGGCTATCTGTTTTATTTGCAAATATCCACATTTTACTGTATGCTGGATATGTGTAATTGTGTAGATAGAACGATAGATAGAACGATAGATAGATAGATAGATAGATAGATAGATAGATAGATAGATAGATAGATAGATAGATAGATAGATAGATAGATAGATAGATAGATAGATAGATAGATAGATAGATAGATAGATAGATAGATAGATAGATAGCAATATATATACATAAACATGTATGGAATGATGGATGGATGGATAGAATGATGGATAGAACGATGGATGGATAGAATGATGGATAGAACAATGGATGGATAGAACAATAGATAGAACGATGGACGGATGGATAGAACAATAAATGGATAGAACAATAAATGGATAGAACGATGGATGGATGGAAAGAATGATGGATAGAACAACGGATAGATGAATAGAACAATGGATAGAACAATGAATGAATGTTAGAATGATGAATAGATGGATAGAACGATGGACAGAACGATGGATAGATGGACATAACAACTGAAAGAATGATGGATGGATGGACAAAACGATGGATAGAATGATGGATGCATGGATAGAACTATGGATGGATTGATAAATGATGGATAGAACAATGGATGGATAGAACAATGGAGTGATGATAGAATGATGGATGGATGGATAGAATGATGGACAGAACGATGGATAGATGGACATAACAACTGATAGAATGATGGATGCATGGATAGAACAACAGATGGATTGATAAAACGACGGATAGAACAATGGATGGATAGAACAATGGATGGATGATAGAACGATGGATAGTATGATGGACAGAACGATGGATGGATGGACATAACGATGGATAGAACAATGGATGGATAGAACAATGGATGGATGATAGAACGATGGATGGATGGATAGTATGATGGACAGAACGATGGATGGATGGACATAACGATGGATAGAACAATGGATGCATGCATAGAACAATGGATAGATGGATAGAATGATGAATAGAATGATGTATGTATGTATGTATGGATGGATGAATGTATGGATGGATGTATGGATGGATGGATGGATGGATGGAACATGAATGTATGGATAGAACGATGGATAGAACAATGGATGGATGATAGAACGATGGATGGATGGATAGTATGACGGACAGAACGATGGATGGATGGACATAACGATGGATAGAACAATGGATGCATGCATAGAACAATGGATAGATGGATGGATGGATAGAATGATGAATAGAATGATGTATGTATGTATGTATGTATGTATGTATGAATGTATGGATGGATGTATGGATGGATGGATGGATGGATGGAACATGGATGTATGGATAGAACGATGGATAGAACAATGGATGGATGGATAGAACATGGATGGATGGATAGAACAATGGATAGAACATGGATGGATGGATAGAACGATGGATAGAACAATGGACGGATGGATAGAACATGGATGTATGGATAGAACGATGGATAGAACAATGGATGGATGGATAGAACATGGATGGATGGATAGAACAATGGATAGAACATGGATGGATGGATAGAACGATGGATAGAACAATGGACGGATGGATAGAACATGGATGGATGGATAGAATGATGGATAGAACAATGGACGGATGGATAGAACGATGGATAGAATGATGGATGGATGGATGGATGGATAGAACATGGATGGATAGATGGATAGAACGATAGAGAGAACAATGGATGGATGGATAGAACAATGGATAGATTGATGGATGGATGGATGGATGGATGGACGGATGGATGGATAGAGCGATAGAATGATGGATAGAACAATGGATGGATACAACAATAGATAGAACGATGGACGGATGGATAGAATGATAAATGGATAGAACGATGGATAGAATGATGGATAGAACGATGGATGGATGGATGGATGGAAAGAATGATGGATAAAACGATAGATGGATGGATAAAATGATGGATAGAACAACGGATAGATGGATAGAACAATGGATAAAACAATGGATGGATGGACAGAACAATAAATAGAACAATGAATGAATGTTAGAATGATGAATAGATGGATAGAACGATGGACAGAACGATGGATAGATGGACATGACAACTGATAGAATGTTGGATGGATGGACAGAATGATGGATAGATCGATGAATGGAAAGAACAATCGATGGATTGATAAAACGATGGATAGAACAATGGATGGATGATAGAAAGATGGATGGATGGATGGACAGAACGATGGATAGAATGATGGATGGATGCATGGATAGAACTATGGATGGATTGATAAAATTATGGTTAGAACAATGTATGGATAGAACAATAGATGGATGATAGAATGATGGATGGATGGATGGTTAGAACGATGGACAGAATGATGGATGGATGGACATAACTGATAGAATGATGGATGGATGGATGGATGGATGGATGGATGGATAGAATGATGGATAGAACGGTGGATGCATGGATAGAACAATGGATGGATTGATAAAACGATGGATAGAATGATGTATGGATAGAACAATGGATGGATGATAGAACGATGGATGGATGGACATAACAACTGAAAGAATGATGAATGGATGGACAGAACGATGGATGGATGGACATAACAACTGAAAGAATGATGAATGGATGGACAGAACAATGGATAGAATGATGGACAGAACGATGGATGGATGGATGGATGGATAATGGATGGATGGATGGATGGATAGAACAATGGATAGATGGATGGATGGATAGAATGATGAATGAATGGATGGATGGATAAATAAATAAAACGATGGATGGATGGATAAAACGATGGATAGAACAATGGATGGATGGATAGAACATGGATGGATGGATAGAACGATGGATGGATGGATAGAATGATGGATAGAACAGTGGATGGACGGATGGATAAAACAAAATAGAGATAACAATAGATAGATAGAACAATAGAACGATAGATAGAACGATAGATAGATAGAACGATAGATAGATAGATAGATAGATAGATAGATAGATAGATAGATAGATAGATAGATGATAGATAGATAGATAGATAGATAGATAGATAGATAGATAGATAGATAGATAGATAGATAGATAGATAGATTCTGTCTGGTTCTTGAATCTAATTGGCTGACAGCCATTCGATACTTTGCAATAACAGCATTTGTACAGCCTCCTCACTCTTCTGTATTACTCCGCCCACATACAGCGACAAGAGGACACTTTACAGTTTGACAAATATTGCAGCTATTGGACAACAATGTACTTTTGAGGCTTTTTTTTAGTGGAGAATGTAGTTGTTTAGATTGCAACTATGCAGTTTATTTATAAGGATAGTGCCTATTTTAAAATATTTATAATTTCTGAGAGAAAGCGTGTAGCGAAGGCTACCTGATAGCAGAGGCTAGCTCGATTATGTATAGCAGTGAACCAGGTGTGTCTGTTAGAACACGACAGAGGGAGGGATGAAATCAAACACATTTATTGTGGCAAGTAAGTATGAACATGAGAGAGAAGAGCCAACTGTCAATATTAGCAGATGTACACGGATATGTCCAATTGTTTTCAGTGCACAGGTTCGGAGGAGGAGGAATTATAGTGCACTATTACCAGTAGCATACAGACATGACGTTTAGGCCCAGCCTTGAGATTGGTTTGCAGTACGTGTGTAAAGACAGTGGTCCAAAGAGCCTTCCGAGTGCTATGAGCGTGTCACTTGGCCATAGACAAACATAAGATCCCTTTCCACACAATATAGATTGCACTTGCTTAGCTGTTAATTTTGTGATGTCCTGCTTAGATGAGCGTGTAGCAGATGAGTTGTGCTTATAAAAGTTGTGGTTTCTCTGTAACAGACAAATAATAACACTCCAGTATCAGCAATCAGTAATATACATCATTACATTAACAATCTTACAAATGACAGCATTAACATATACATTTTAGGCTCTTCCCTCACAAAATGAACATGATTAGATGTATTCACAAACTAACATCCACATTTCCTTACAAAACATTATGCATATGAATCACTTCAGCTGCACGAACAGTGAATGCGATCGCGATGCTAACGCATACTAATTAGCATAATGACATATCAGGTATCTCTGTGATAACTGAGAATAATGAGCATAACTTCTAAATAAATGTTATAACCGGAACTGTACTCACTCTCATAACACGCACAGAAGCACAATTACATCCAGTCAGACACTCAGTATAGCAGTAATGCACGTTTCCAGCGCCACTTTACACAATGAGCCGAGCTCGGCAATGGCTGATGCTACAACAGTTCTCTCTGTATTCAGTAGCGCCTATTCCGGTTTCGGTATGTGCCGCGATTTCAGAATAAAAGTCTCTGAAACTCAACATTACTCAATGGCCTTTTGCACAGCCGCCCCCAAATTGTGTGCAATTTGCTCATGTAAAAGGCTCTCTTTTTAATTGGAAGTCACCGGAGGGCATTTCTCATCCTCCTCAGATTCCGGGATTTCTGGGAGAATAATTAGTCGGACTGCCGGACGGGTGTAGATCTTGTCTTTGACCTTAACATCTGCCGATCTCACGTGACCATCTGCGCTATGATGCACTTTTATCACTCTACCAATTGGCCAGAAAGCTCTGGGGAACTGGGGGTCCATCATCAAGACTACTGTACCCACTGTGAGGTCAGCTGGGGTGCCATGCCACTTCTGTCGGCACTGTAAGGATGGTAGGTAATACTTAATGAATCGGGACCAAAAGTGGTCAGCCAGAACTTGGCAGTGCCGCCATCTCCGCTTGCTTAGGCCCTCATCTTTACTGTACACTATAGGAGGTAGGGCCCCATCGAGCCGCCCCATCAGAAGAACATTCGGGGTTATAGCATCCAAGTCAGCAACACTGGATGAAGTGTAGCCCAGTGGTTTTGTGTTTAAAATGGCTTCAACCTCAAGTAAAACAGTGTACAGTACCTCTTCTGAGACTGATTGAACACCTATCACGGTATATAAAGCAGACTTGACTGACTTGATCTCCCTCTCCCAAGTACCCCCGAAGTGAGGAGCGGCGGGGGGATTAAAGCGAAAGTCAATCTTCTGTTTAGCTAGAAGCTGTTGGAGGTCTGAGGACATGCTGTTGAAGGAGTCATGAAGCTCCTTTGCTCCTCCTTTAAAGTTCGTACCCTGATCCGAAAGAAGTTCAGCTGGAGTCCCTCTGCGAGCAATGAATCGTCTAAGACTCATAAGGAAAGAGTCGCTATCCATACTGTGTAGAAGATCCAGGTGAACTGCGCGTGTGGTTAAACATTTATATATGATTCCCCATCTCTTTTCTGAGCGCCGTCCAATTTTAATTTGGAAGGGTCCGAAGCAATCGACCCCAGTGGAGTAGAATGCTGGCTTGTGTAGACGTAGGCGAGCTAAAGGTAAGTCTGCCAACTTCGGCACTAATGGCTTGGACTTCCACCTGCGGCATTCTTGACACTGCTGTTGCACCTTTCGAATTGCCTCCCTTCCTCGAATGATCCAAAGATTGCGGCGCATCTCTGCGAACACTCGCTCAGGGCCTGGATGGCAAAGACGAGCATCATAGTCCTGTATCAGAAGCTTTGTGGCAGTATGTGCAGGATCCAAGACTATAGGATGCTTCAGGGCAGGATCCAACCATTCGGCCCGTCTAAGCCTCCCTCCAACTCGTATGATTCCCTCATCTGGATCAAGTTCTGGTGACAGGGTCAATAAACGACTGCTTTGAAGCACTTCCTTTCCAGTGCGAAGGCGACACAATTCCTCTGGGAAGCACTCTGACTGAATCTTCTGGAAGATCATCATCTCTGCCTTTCTGTAATCTGCTGCATTTGGGGGTCCATCTGCCGCCCCATGCAACTCCTGGGCGGTGGCCTCAACCATGTCCTTCCAAGATACAAAAGACTGCCCCCGCAGAGTTTCTTGTCTCTCAGCTCTTGCGATCATTCCACATGAAGTAAGCTTCCTGAACTCAGTGGTATCCAAATCAAGTTGCTTTCCTGGTGATGATGGCCATTCTTCAGACCCCTTAAGAAGGAAGGGTGGCCCTTGACTCCACCGGTTATGTCCTGCTAACTCTGCTAAGGTCTTTCCACGTGTAACATCGTCCGCTGGGTTCTGTAATGAGTCAATATAACGCCAGGAGCTCCCTCCTGTGAGCTCTTGGATTTCAGCGACACGAGTGCCCACAAAGACTTTGTAGCGACATGACTCTGACTTCAACCAAGTTAGCACTGTTGTAGAGTCACTCCACAGGATTGTCTGATCTATGTCCACTGTTAGTTCTCGTTCAATTGTCTTTGCTAGTTGGGCAGCTGTCAGAGCACCGCAAAGCTCTAGTCGGGGTATGGAATGCTGACGACGGGGTGCCACCCTGGATCTGGCCGCCAGGAATGCCAAGGACACCTGTCCCTGGGTGTCTTCAGTTCGGAGATAAGAGACAGCTCCGTAGGCCCGTTCGGAGGCATCACTAAATACGTGAATCTGCCTGGAGGCCACTCTCTGACTGATAGGGGTTGAGGCATAAGGTCGAGGTAATGAAATGTGAGGCAACAAGTGTAGCTCTGACTCCCATTCTTTCCATGCCTCCTGCAGTTCTTGAGGGATATGTGGGTCATCCCAGTCCCTCGGTTTGTCCCACATGCGCTGCACTATCAGCTTTGCGCGTGTCGTATAGGGCAAAATTAATCCGAGGGGGTCGTATTGTCGTGCTAACACCTTGTAGATATTTCTCAATGTCAATGCTCCATACTCCAGAGGTCGGCTTCTGTATCTTAAAGTATCGGTCTCCCAATGCCAGCTGAGTCCAAGGGCATGTTCCAGCAAATCAGGCTCGTCGTGGGAGAGCCATCGCTCCATGCTGTCAGACCTCGCTTCAGCGGGCAGGTGCTTGATGACGTCAGGTAAGTTGCAGGCCCATTGCCGGATCTCAAACCCTCCAGATGCAAGAACTTCCCTGATCTGATCCACTAGTTTCCTGGCCTCATCCGCAGTATCCACACTTTGAAGGCAGTTATCCACATAAAAGCATTGTTCAACTGAATGCCTGACTCCATCTCCTTCCTTGCTGTGATTCCTCGCATGCAGTTGGAGGGCAAAGGTGGCGCAGCAAGGTGAGCATGCCGTTCCAAATGGTAAGACCTGCCATTCATAGATATCTGGTGGTTCCATCCGCTTCATGTCTCGCCAAATGAACCTGAGGAGGGGCCGATCCTTTGGTAAGAGCTGAACCTGATGGAACATGCTCTTGATGTCTCCACTGACTGCTACTGCATGTTGCCTGAATCTCAGTAAGACACCCAGAAGGGAGGCTCCCAGAGTTGGTCCAGGAAGGAGAGTGTCATTTAGATTTCGACCTTGGTGTTGATAAGAACAATTGAAGACCAAACGGTTCTTTCCGTTGTGACTCACCAAGTGGTGGGGTATATACCATGATTCTTCAGTGCTGGAGGCTTCACCTGGGTCAATCCTCTTGACTGCTCCAGTTTCTACCAGCTTGCGAATAGCTGCTCCATATTCATCAGCTCGTTGGGGGTCCCTGCTCAACCTCCTCTCTGTACTCCTGAGGCTTGGGAGGACTGCTTCTTTGCTAGTTTTGAGAGGGGGTATGTCTCGTTTCCGAAGTAGGGGTGTGGCATACCTGAGAATGCCTGCAACGTTGACTCGTTTTGTCTCAGCCTCTAGGAGCTCCACTGCTTCTTTATCCTGCCTTGATCGCATTGCCTGTTTATCACTCTGACATGGTAGAGTGTCCATCCTCCATAGCTTCTCCACATTCCGCATCAGCTCTGTTGTCTCAGGTGAGACGCTTGTGAGAAGACACAGACTGGTGTCTGACACCCAATGAGCAAAGGGTGTGGGTCCTTGGAGTGTCCATCCAAGTCTGGTATGAATAGCTGCTGGTCCTCCTGAAGGGCCCAGTCTTACTGGTTCAATTGGAGTGAGTAGGTGGGGGTAATCAGCTCCGATTAGAACAAGTGGCTTAACACGGCTGAACGGATGAAGGGGGATGTTTGCCAAGTGCTTATATTTTCTTTTCAGACTCATGATGGGGTATGAGTGGTCGGCTAGATCAAGGCGTGGTGAAGTGAATGCTTTCACTATCCGGAACGTTTTCCTGTGATTGATGGGAGATGAGATACTGAATGAGACAGAGGATCCCTTAAGTGTTTGGACCTCTTGCCGTATGGTACGGAGAGCGATGTCTTCAGGCTTCCTGTGTAGGCCAAGCTTCTCGGCAGCCTCTGTGAGGAGCATTGTACGCTCTGACCCATCATCTAGAATAGCGTACGTGTCGAGTGTCTTGTCTTTATTATGCAAGAGAACTCTGACGACTTTCAGCAGAACTCGAGAGGTCGTTGTGGGCCTGTCAAGATAAAGCACTTCTGTACTAGTGCTAACAAGACAGCTCTCTGCCTTCGGATGCTCATCCTTGGGAAATGCATTGACATCATGCAGAACTTTCAGATGCTTGCCTTGACATACACTGCAGAGCCTCTTAAGGTCACACTGGGCAGCCTGATGTGATCTCCCACATCTCCAACATCTTTTCTTAGCTCTTATCCACTCTCTAACTTCCTCATTAGTGAGATTCTGAATCTTGGGACACTTATTTAAAAAGTGCTCAGTACAGTCACAATATGGGCAGTAGGGTTTCACCTTGACTTTTCCCTTTTCCACACACAAGCTCTGACTTTCAGGTCTGATTGCTTGGGTCGGCATATAGCTCTCTGCTCCATGTAGCACAGTGGCTGCTGGCTTACTGTGGCGTTTTTCAACCCGGTAGCTAGGTGGCCTTTGGAAGCGAACCTCTGTGGGGTTGTCATAGCCCTGGCACCACGACTCATATCTCAGCCATTCTGCCAGATCAAGTAGTGTGTGTGTATGCCCATGACGATTGAACATCTGACGCCGAAAGTTTGCTCTCATCTCTACGGGAAGCTTGGTGAGGAGTCTGGCAACATGTGAGCCACATCTCAGCTCCACTTCACCATCGGGGCCCAGAGTCTGTAGCATGCCCACGAGTGACTGAACGTGCAGGGAAAACCGCTCAAAGCTGACTGTGTCTCCCCTTCGGACCTCAGGTGAATCCATTACTGCTGCAATCCTTTTCAAGGCTACATGATCCGGCTCGAAGGACCAAAATTGTAGCGAAGGCTACCTGATAGCAGAGGCTAGCTCGATTATGTATAGCAGTGAACCAGGTGTGTCTGTTAGAACACGACAGAGGGAGGGATGAAATCAAACACATTTATTGTGGCAAGTAAGTATGAACATGAGAGAGAAGAGCCAACTGTCAATATTAGCAGATGTACACGGATATGTCCAATTGTTTTCAGTGCACAGGTTCGGAGGAGGAGGAATTATAGTGCACTATTACCAGTAGCATACAGACATGACGTTTAGGCCCAGCCTTGAGATTGGTTTGCAGTACGTGTGTAAAGACAGTGGTCCAAAGAGCCTTCCGAGTGCTATGAGCGTGTCACTTGGCCATAGACAAACATAAGATCCCTTTCCACACAATATAGATTGCACTTGCTTAGCTGTTAATTTTGTGATGTCCTGCTTAGATGAGCGTGTAGCAGATGAGTTGTGCTTATAAAAGTTGTGGTTTCTCTGTAACAGACAAATAATAACACTCCAGTATCAGCAATCAGTAATATACATCATTACATTAACAATCTTACAAATGACAGCATTAACATATACATTTTAGGCTCTTCCCTCACAAAATGAACATGATTAGATGTATTCACAAACTAACATCCACATTTCCTTACAAAACATTATGCATATGAATCACTTCAGCTGCACGAACAGTGAATGCGATCGCGATGCTAACGCATACTAATTAGCATAATGACATATCAGGTATCTCTGTGATAACTGAGAATAATGAGCATAACTTCTAAATAAATGTTATAACCGGAACTGTACTCACTCTCATAACACGCACAGAAGCACAATTACATCCAGTCAGACACTCAGTATAGCAGTAATGCACGTTTCCAGCGCCACTTTACACAATGAGCCGAGCTCGGCAATGGCTGATGCTACAACAGTTCTCTCTGTATTCAGTAGCGCCTATTCCGGTTTCGGTATGTGCCGCGATTTCAGAATAAAAGTCTCTGAAACTCAACATTACTCAATGGCCTTTTGCACAAAGCGCGTCGGCGTCCATTAGTCAAAGATGGTTGACATTGTCTATCCACAAGATGGCGCCAGGACCGCATAATAAGCCCTTGCTTAGAAGATTAAAACAGCGTGTTTTCTAACTACAGCTGATCAAATCATTATTAAACTGGTGAGTAATATTCTAAGTCGATCTCTCTCTTTTGTATAGATTGCAACTATGCAGTTTATTTATAAGAACAGTGCCTATTTTAATACAGTTACTTTCCTATCCTGGTTCTCAACAGTGTTATTCACAGACCTCACCCCCGAACACCCCCTCCTTATCGCAAACACAGCAGCAGTCTGGTAGTGATTGCATAGCTTGTTTGGGGGTTAATTATTGTGATATCACGATTGCAACAAAGAAATACTGTAGACTGTAACACTGTAAGAAGATATCTGTAGACGGAGGGCATTTCATGTCAAGTTCAGCCTTATAATCTTAACATGTCAGCAAAATCAGCTGTTTTGTCATCACTTTAGACATTACGCTTAAGAATCATTCAAACACTAGCTCTAAAGTGACGTTGGTGAATTAGTAACAGCTTCTGCTGTTCTGACGTCAGCTGCAGATGTAAATGAGTCGCGGAAGAAAGTAGTTCCTAATACAAAAGGGTTTTTAGACTCTCCGTGTTTGATTTTCTTTTTTATACTGTTGTATAAACGGAATATCACACGAGTAGCAGTGCGATATGGCTGTATATCAGCACTGGTACGGCCTCGTGCCAACGCATGACTCCCACCAGTGCTGATATACAGCCGTATCGCACTGCTACTCGTGTGGTATTGCTCATTTATTCCAAGAAATTCACTAGCCATAATTATGATATTGTGTTAATCAGCTCATATCAGTCGTGTGTTTTATGATTCACCTCGATTTAAAGGTCTGTTATTATTATTTGTTTCACTGTCAATGTCACTGTCATATCTGCAATCTGTACTGTACTGTATGTTCACTGACACTGAGATGTTTTACTAAATATGAACAGAATCTGATCTCATGGAAACTGGACAGAGAAATAAAGCAGATCTCTGATCTCTCGACATGACTGAGAGTTTTACACAAGTCTTTTTCCACTTCAGCTTTTGAGTTTCCCAGAATCCATCAGTCATGATGAGAAATCGAGAACTGCTTCAATCTCTGCTGGAAAAACATGGTAAAGACACAGTACATCTGCGGCCTAAAGTTAACCATAATCATTTATATTATTACAAAAATGCAACTAGCATTCAACAATGATGACTGCTTTTACATTAATGTGAGGGTTGGGGTGAGGGTAGGTATTAAAAATACAATTTAATGGGTAATTTTATAAATAATATGAATAAGACAGTTTAATCACTGCTTTTACATTAATGTGAGAGTTGGGTTTGGGGTTGAGGGTAGGTGTTAAAAAATACAATTAAATAGGCAATTTAATAAATATTATGAATAATACTTGGCATAATTTCTATCTTTATGGTACTGTGATGGTTGATTTTATGGTTGGGGTGGAGGTAGGCATTAATAAAATACAACTTAATGGGTAATTTAATAGAAAATATGAATAATTATTGCTATAATTACAGTTTTTAAAATATAAAACACAATTTAAATAAATTTCATGTAATATTAAGAATAATACTTGGCATAATTACTGTTTTTACAGTACTGTGAGGGTTGGGTTTAGGGTTGGGGTAGGGTCAGACTTAATGAAATGCAGTTTAATCAACGCAATCTCACGGCAATTCGTAACTTTTTGATTTAGTGGCTAATTCATATGAATTCATACGATCTGATTCGTACAAATTACTACGATTTGCTCATCACCCAATGACGGTTGGGGTTAGGTGCCACGCCTCCTTTTTAAAATCGTACATTTTTGTACGACTGAACTCTAAAGCCTCTAAACTGACAAAATGTAAAATACTTATGTTTCCTCGTGAGATCAGGCTGGTTTAATGGGTAATTTAATGAATAATATGAAAAATATTCTGTATAATTACAGTTTTTACATTACTGTGATGGTTGGGTTTAGGGTTTGGTTAGGGATAGACTTAATAAAATGCAATTTAATGGGTAATTTAATAGAAAATATGAATACTACTTTGTATAAAAACTGTTTTTACATTACTGTGAAGATTGGGTTTAGGACTGGGGTCGAGGTAGGAGTTAAAAATACAATTTAAGGGATTATTTAATAGTTATTATAAATAATACTTGTATAATTACAGTTTTTATATTACTGTGAATATTAGGTTTAGGAATGGGGGTAGGGGTAGACTTAACAAAATGCAATTTAATGGGTAATTTAATTAAAAAATGATAAATACATGGTATATTTATTGCTTTTAAATTACTGTGAAGTGTAGATTTAGAGTTGGGGTAGGGGTAGATGCTAATAAAATACAATTTATTGTGTAATTTAATAAAAAATATGAATAATACTTGGTAAAATTACTGTTTTTACATTACTGTGAGGGTTGGATCTAGGGTTGGGGTAGGAATAAACTCAATAAAACGCAGTTTAATGGGTGATTTATTAAATAATATGAATAATACTTGCTATGGTTACTGTTTTTACATTACTGTGATGGTTGGGTTAAGGTGAAGTTAGGGGTTAAACAAATACGATTTAATAGGTAATTTCATAAATCATATGAATAATACTCCATATAATTACTGTTTTTACATTACTGTAAAAGGTTGGGTTGAGGTGGAGGTATAGGCATTAGAAAAAAACTATTTAATAAATAATATGAATAATATTCTGTTTAATTAATGTTTTTACATTACTGTAAGGGTTGGGGTTGGGGTAGATTTGAATAAAATACAATTTAATGGGTAATTTCATAAATAATATGAATAATACTTGGCATAATTACTGTTTTTACGGTACTGTGAGGGTTGGGTTCAGGGTTGGGGAAAGGGTAGACTTAATGAAATGCAGTTTAATCAATGCAATCTCACGGCAATTCGTAACTTTTTAATTTAATGGCTACACTTTAAAAAAAAAACCTAATTTTACAGAAAATATCTCTAAATTTTTCACAGTAATTTTTTGTCATTTCAAATTATATTCAAAACTTAGTAAAATGACAAACAATCTCTCTAAATTAACAGTTTGACTTTCATTTTAGGTACTTTATCATTAAAGACAAATTACTGACATTTTTGTTTTTTATACAGGGAAATTACACTATTATTTATACAGTATTTTTTCTGTAATTTTAAATTATATTCAAAAGTCCGTAAAAATTACAAACAATATCTGTAAATTAACAGCTTGACTGTTATTTTATGTACTATACAATTAATGACAAATTACAGCAATTTGTCTGTTTTATACAATAAAATTGCCGTATTATTTACACACAGTTTTTTCCTGTTTTTTTGAAGTACATTTAAAATTACGTAAAATTAAAGTAATAAATTGTAATTGTAAAAAAGCAAAAATCGTAAAAAAAAAAAAAAAGGTAAATGACTGGCAGCTACGGCTGCCAAACAAAAACCATAAAATTACGGTAAAATTTCTTTTGTTGAAATAAAGTGCAAAAATAATAAATCTACAGATATTTTCATTAAAATGTTTACAGAAAAACACTGTTATTTTACAAACTTCTCCTAGATTATTATGATCAAATACGTTCAATAAAGTTACAAAATAAGAGTTTTACAGAGAAACACTGTTATTTTACAGACTTCTCCTAGATTATTACGATCAAATCCATTTAATAAAGTTACACAATAAGAGTTTTACAGAGAAACACTGTTATTTTACAAACCTTTCATAGATTATTATGATCAAATCCATTTAATAAAGTTACACAATAAGAGTTTTACAGAGAAACACTGTTATTTTACAGACTTCTCCTAGATTATTATGATCAAATACGTTTAATAAAGTTACACAATAAGAGTTTTACAGAGAAACACTGTTATTTTACAAACTTCTTCTAGATTTTTATGATCAAATACGTTTAATAAAGTTACACAATAAGAGTTTTACAGAGAAACACTATTATTTTACAAACCTTTCATAGATTATTATGATCAAATCCATTTAATAAAGTTACACAATAAGAGTTTTACAGAGAAACACTATTATTTTACAAACCTTTCATAGATTATTATGATCAAATCCATTTAATAAAGTTACACAATAAGAGTTTTACAGAGAAACACTGTTATTTTACAGACTTTTCCTAGATTATTATGATCGAACACCATCAATAAAGTGACTGCACTAAAAGTTTAAGAGAAAACAATGTTAATTAAAAGAATTTTCCCTAAATCATTATGATTAAACACCGTTAATAAAATGCCAAGACATGCTCAAGGTCGTAATTTAACAGTTTTCTTTTGGATCAAAAAAGTCTGGAAAAAACAAAATACAAGATACAACTGATTAAAATTCTCACAACTTTAAAATTACAGTGGTTACATTTAATTGAATAGTATTTATGTAAAACATGTTGAGATTTAAGTTATATGGAATGACTCAGTTCCAAATCTTAAATGAAACTGTAATGTGAATGGGACACTGACAAAGGAGTGCAGATCCAAATGCAAGTTTATTACACAGAGATGGTCAGGCAAGCAACAGTCAACAGAGGAGCAAACAGATGTATGCAGGGAATCCAGAGTCAGGGTCAAACAACAGGCAAATGGTCAGTCCCAGCTGCAACAACATAAACAATTAATAAACAAAGCAAAAGAAACGCGTCATAATGTTCACAGTAACAGTATAACAAGACTAAACAATTGGTGCGTGCGTCTGTGCTGCTTTTAAAGTCCATGTAATCAGTTCATAACGATCCTCCTGTAACATCCCCGGCTCGTTCTCACTCATCCAATCCAGCTTCACCACCTCACACCAGTCCCATCCAATCCCGAGAACCTTCCCCTGATTATTGATTACCCGCACCTGTTCACTATTAAGCCCGGACACTATATATCTCACCTCCTCCGTTCATACATCGTCCGGTATTGAAGTCGTATGGTTGTCTTCACCCAAAGCTCCCTCGTCTTCTCTTCTTCCATGGATGTTCCTCCTGAGTCTTCGTGATCATCGCACTGATAAAGGGAAGTGTCTTTATTGTAATTCCATATCTGAAGATCTATATGCACCTGCCTGCACTTAGTGCACACTGCCACCAACGGAGGTGTGAGGATTGTTAACCCAGTCTTGACTGTCGCCAGGTTTACCCGGCGAAGACGTATGAGGTGTTCCTCGGATGATCTTCCACTGCCCAGCACTGTGTGATACCTTTTATGATTTACGTTGAATAAACTAAATGAAAAGATAACCATCTCTGACTTCTTTGTATACCAGCCTGACAGAATACCGGACCCACAAAACAACAACAACATGGAAGCTAACGCTACGCTACCCGGAAGTGAGTTACCTTCCGCATCTCTGAGCGCTAGCTCCAACCTGGTGGTGACACCGAGTACTCCACTCGCTCGACCAACGAGTTACTCTGGGGATCCAAGCACCTGCAATGGGTTTCTACTACAATGTTCTTTATATATTGAAGCCAACCTAGTGCAATTCCCTAACGAACTTTCCAAAGTTGCATTTGTGATTTCTCTCCTCTCAGGCCGAGCCTTACAATGGGCAGATGCGCTGTGGAGTACTCGCAGCCCAGTGATCACCACCATCCAATCCTTCGTCACTCACTTTAAGGAGGTATTTTCAGTTCCACTTACCCCTTTATCAGTGCACGACGAACTCATGAATCTTTCCCAAGGGAGGATGTCTATTCACGAGTACACGCTGCAGTTTCGGACACTTGCCGCCAGCAGCGGATGGAACCCTGTGGCGCTTCTGGCTGCTTATCGTAAAGGGTTGAAACCCTCCCTCCGTAAACAGATGGTCATTTATGACGACAATGCAAACCTTGAATCCTTCATCAAAAAGGCTATCAGCGTGTGTCAACATTTATCTGCTTGTTCTTCTCTCTTTGATGATTCTCCATCACCGCCCAAACCTCCCACGATAATGCAGGACCCTGAGGAACCGATGATTACTGACTCTTACCGGCTCGATGCCACAGAACGCCGACGGCGTATTCGACATCAACTCTGCCTCTACTGTGGAGAATCCTCTCATCGTATAGCCACCTGTCCCATCCGTCCACCTCGACTCGTGGTGAGTAAAGTCATCCTCACACCCACAGTATCCACCATACCTCATATTGTTGCAGAGTTAGTAATACATGATCAAACTTTTCCCGTACATGTTTTACTGGACTCCGGAGCCGCTGGGAACTTCATATCCTCCACCTTTATCTCTCGCCATAATATTCCTTCAGTGAGGAATGAGGTCCAGTACCGCATCACCACCATCCAAAGTTCACCGCTAGGAGAAGGAAAGATCAATCGCCGTACCAAGCCCATCACCCTTCGTCTAGGTTTGAATCATCAAGAGACACTTACTCTTCTTATTCTCCCTCATGCCAATGTGGACGTCATCCTGGGACGACCGTGGCTTATTCAACACCAACCTCGTATTAACTGGGAGACTGGAGATATCCTCGAGTGGGGATCCAAGTGTGAAAGTAATGGTCATATTACCCCCTCTACTGGTCACTCCACGTCATTACCCCTGCAGAATACAAGCATACAAGCCACTTCTCCTTCCAGCCATCCCATTCCCTCAGCCTATCATGAATACATGGACGTTTTTAGTAAAGAACGTGCCACCCAGCTACCCCCTCATCGGTCCTGGGATTGCTGTATTGATCTGTTGCCCGATGCCAAGTTGCCACACGGAAGGATTTATCCTTTATCCCGTCCGGAACAGGAAGCTATGCATAACTACATCAATGAAGCTCTCCAGCATGGGTTCATCCGACCATCTACTTCTCCTGCCGCCTCCAGCTTCTTCTTCGTTGCAAAGAAGGATGGAGGACTAAGACCATGCATCGACTACCGTGTGCTGAATGCTGCAACCGTCAAGTTCGCCTACCCACTACCTCTAGTTCCAGCTGCCTTAGAAGAATTGAGAGAAGCTAAAGTGTTCAGCAAACTAGACCTCCGGAGTGCCTACAATCTTATCCGCATCCGCCAGGGGGACGAGTGGAAAACGGCCTTTGTTACACCTTCCGGCCACTACGAGTACCTCGTTATGCCCTACGGACTGGCAAATAGTCCATCCATTTTCCAAAGTTACATGAATGAGATCTTCAGAGACTTCCTTCATCATTTCGTTATTGTTTACATTGATGACATTCTCATCTACTCCCGTACTCTGGAAGAGCATCAAGATCATGTCACCCGAGTACTCCAACGTCTACGGCAAAACCATCTGTTCCTCAAACCCGAAAAATGTGAGTTCCATCAAACCACAATATCCTTCCTCGGTTACGTCATCACCCCGCAAGGAGTGAGTATGGAACAATGCAAAGTAGATGCTGTCTCAAAATGGGAATACCCAAAAACCATCAAAGAACTCCAGCGTTTTCTGGGATTCGCCAACTTCTATCGGCGGTTTATCAAGAATTACAGCATCCTATCAGCTCCACTCACTTCCTTGCTTCAAGGAGGAAAGCGAGTACTCACCTGGACCCCTGAAACATCCCAAGCCTTCGATCACCTCAAATCCAAGTTCACCTCAGCGCCCATCCTGCGTCATCCTGATCCAAACCTCCCTTTCATCGTTGAGGTAGACGCCGCAGATACTGGAATAGGCGCTATCCTCTCCCAGTGGTCTGGCGAACCCAAAACCTTACATCCATGTGCATATTATTCCAAGAAATTGACGGCTGCGGAACAAAATTATGGGATCGGTGACCGCGAGCTACTAGCCATCAAACTGGCACTGGAGGAGTGGCGCCATTGGCTTGAAGGAGCCCAACATCCCTTCACAGTCATCACTGACCACAAGAACCTCCAATACATACGTGATGCCAAACGTTTGAATGCGCGTCAAGCTCGTTGGTCACTTTTCTTCGCCCGATTCGACTTTCACATCACTTACCAACCAGGGCACAAGAACGTCAAAGCCGACGCCTTATCCCGACTTCACTCACCTGAGCCTCGTAATGATTCTCTTGAATCCATTCTTCCTCCCTCCATCTCTGTGGCCCCTATACTATGGCAACTAGATGAGGAAATCCGACAAGCCACTTTAGAAGAACCGGCTCCCCCTGGTCTCCCTCCAGGCTTGTGCTACGTACCCACGAGATTCCGCATACCACTCCTGAATAGCACACACACCTCCCTCGGCTCAGGACACCCAGGTAGCAGGCGAACCCTCTCGCTCATCAGAGAAAGGTATTGGTGGCCTAAAATGGCCCACGATGTCACCCAATACGTTAAGGGTTGCTCGGTCTGTGCCATCACTACCACTCCACGCCATCTACCTGAAGGAAAGCTGCTGCCATTGCCCACTCCCCGCCGACCCTGGACGCACCTTGGTGTAGACTTTGCCACCGATCTACCCCCCTCTCAAGGTTACACTACTATCTTAGTGGTTGTAGATCGGTTTTCCAAATCCTGCAAACTAATACCTCTCAAAGGTCTTCCTACAGCCCTGGAAACTGCTGAGGCCCTATTCCATCACGTCTTCAGAAACTATGGTCTTCCCGAAGACATTGTGTCAGACCGAGGTCCACAATTTATCTCCAGGGTCTGGCGGGCATTCTTCCACCTCTTGGGCACCACCATCAGTCTATCTTCTGGCTATCATCCGCAAACCAACGGTCAGACCGAGCGTAAAATCCAAGAGATTTCCCGGTTTTTACGCTCCTACTGCCATGCTCATCAAAACACCTGGAGCCAGTATCTTCCGTGGGCTGAGTATGCACAAAATTCTCTTCGTCAATCCTCTACTGGTCTAACCCCTTTTCAATGTGTCCTAGGCTACCAACCACCCTTGTTTCCCTGGAATGGGGAAGCATCAGAAGTGCCCGCGGTTGATCACTGGTTCCAGGAAAGCGAGAGGGTCTGGGACTCAGCTCACGTCCATCTTCAGCGGGCAGTCCGGAGGTACACTGAGCAAGCCAACCGTCACCGACTACCTAATCCCATATACCAACCAGGAGATAAGGTATGGCTCTCTACCCGAGACATTCGCCTCCGGCTGCCCTGCAGAAAGCTGAGTCCCCGCTACCTGGGACCATTCACCATTCACTCCCAGATCAATCCTGTCACCTACCGCCTTAATCTTCCACCACAGTACCGTATAGCATCATCTTTTCACGTTTCCCTCCTCAAACCCTACACTAACCCTGTATCTCCTCCCTCTACAGAACCCGAACCACCCCCCCCTCCCGACCACACGGAAGTCATCGGTGATAACATCTACCAGGTCAAGGAAATCCTCAACTCCCGGCGGCGGGACGGTCAACTCCAGTACCTAGTAGACTGGGAGGGCTTTGGCCCCGAGGAGAGATCTTGGATCCCTCGTGACGACATCTTAGATCCATCTCTCCTCGAAGAATTCCATCAGAGACATCCCGATCGTCCAGCTCCACGAGGACGTGGCCGTCCCCGCCGTCGATCTAGGGTGCCAGGAGTCACCCGTGGAGGGGGGGGTACTGTAACATCCCCGGCTCGTTCTCACTCATCCAATCCAGCTTCACCACCTCACACCAGTCCCATCCAATCCCGAGAACCTTCCCCTGATTATTGATTACCCGCACCTGTTCACTATTAAGCCCGGACACTATATATCTCACCTCCTCCGTTCATACATCGTCCGGTATTGAAGTCGTATGGTTGTCTTCACCCAAAGCTCCCTCGTCTTCTCTTCTTCCATGGATGTTCCTCCTGAGTCTTCGTGATCATCGCACTGATAAAGGGAAGTGTCTTTATTGTAATTCCATATCTGAAGATCTATATGCACCTGCCTGCACTTAGTGCACACTGCCACCAACGGAGGTGTGAGGATTGTTAACCCAGTCTTGACTGTCGCCAGGTTTACCCGGCGAAGACGTATGAGGTGTTCCTCGGATGATCTTCCACTGCCCAGCACTGTGTGATACCTTTTATGATTTACGTTGAATAAACTAAATGAAAAGATAACCATCTCTGACTTCTTTGTATACCAGCCTGACACCTCCGACTGTGTGTGTGTGTGCAAATAGTCGGTGTGAAACAGTGAAAATCAAGTAGCTGTATACGTTTTCAGTATATCTTACGTTTATCATAATCCTATAGTCTAAGAATTTCATGAAACTGTTGTGCTGTTTACTGTAGTAGTATAAATGTTCCTGTCACAATCATCAACAATTTAATCCTTGTAGATCGCTGGTAAACACGCAGATCGCCACAGAACTACAAATCCGCCATTATATGGACTACAGATCCAGTCATGCAATGCTCACATGCACCTGTTCCGGATTCCACTGATTGCGCACACACACACACAGTCGGAGGATCGTTATGAACTGATTACATGGACTTTAAAAGCAGCACAGACGCACGCACCAATTGTTTAGTCTTGTTATACTGTTACTGTGAACATTATGACGCGTTTCTTTTGCTTTGTTTATTAATTGTTTATGTTGCAGCTGGGACTGACCATTTGCCTGTTGTTTGACCCTGACTCTGGATTCCCTGCATACATCTGTTTGCTCCTCTGTTGACTGTTGCTTGCCTGACCATCTCTGTGTAATAAACTTGCATTTGGATCTGCACTCCTTTGTCAGTGTCCCATTCACATTACAGTTTCATTTAAGATTTGGAACTGAGCAGTGGCGGAGCTAGAATTTTTTACATGGGGTGGCCAGGGGGTGGCCACTGCTATTTCAGGGGGTCCATACATATACATACACACACACACACACACACACACACACACACACACACACACACACACACACACACACACACGTACTCAAATACAAATGCACACACAAACACACTGAAAGTGTTTAGAAAAACCCGATCTATTTCATTACCACCATATAATTCAAAATACGAAAATATAATAATTTTCTGATCATCTACTCACTTTGTTGTGAGTTAATAAGTAATGACAGGATTTGATTTCTAACATTGGTTGAAACATGATTGCCTAGTAGATGCTCTGACCTGCTGGTGGACCTGAAGTCTGATCTAGTTTGGATATGCGCATAAAAAACAGTTGATGGAAACGCCAAGATGCACATACATTTGAACATGCGCATAAAAACATATGCACATAACTGAGTAGAATAAACTTTTTTTATTCTATAAGAAAAGATGTGCATAAACTACAATGGAATTACAAAAGTCATGTGATTTTGTTATGAGAGATCATGTGATGATAAAAATGTGTGTGAATAGACAAATTAGCAGGCTGAGCACATTATAAACCATCTGAAATGTTGTTTTGGTCATTGTTAAACGCCTTAACCATTTCAGTATTAGTGTTATTATATTATTAATGACCTCCAGAATCAAGAGTGTCTGTGCTCCGCATCTCACAAACTCCTTCAAACGCCACCGCACGTTTACTGTGTCAGGATTGTCTTCTGAGGCGCAAATCATTTATTACATAAAGAAAAGATTGACGCAGCTTCTCTTATCGCAGCAAATTCAGTTATACTGTTGATATTTGGCACCAGTTAATCAGGAAGTGACGATTTTGTTCACTTTGACTCGTTGGATGGAAACGCTGCTTTATTCGCACGTCTTTTATGCGATAATCCAGTTTTGCGCATAAAGTTCATTCGCATTTTTGGATGGAAACATAGGCTAGCTGGTATGTTTGAACCTGATCTGCCTGTTTGTGTTACTTTATAAAGAAGTCTGATATCTCGCGGTTTCTTTTTATGTTTAATTGACCCTGTGCAAAAATAATGTAACTGTCTGTTTACATCTGATCCAGTTAGAAACACATTTATCCTAATTAAAAATATCCATGATCATACCTGCACATTAAAATCAACAACCGATCTAAAAAACATTATTCTGAAGAAAGTATATGAGCTGGCTATTCCATTTCAAATAAATTTAACTCACAAACAGTTAGCCTAACATTACTTTCCCATAGTAGCAAAATATTTGAGCATCGTAAATTAAATATAATAACTTACATACATGGAATGTGCATGTAATACTAGCACAGATGAAGTATAGCGTTAACTGTCTAAAGACGAATTGATCTCTCTCATTAAGTTAACTGATGTCGTCGGTGCCTCGTTAACTTACGCAGCGGATAAACGTTACTCAGCATACAAACCTTATAATAAACTATAAAGCGCATTTCAAATATTAGGTTATGGTGTATTATTATTATTCGTCTTACTTGAAACCACGCTCTTGTCTTCGGCTTGTCATTGATTTGAAAATTGCTTGAGCGTTGCTGGCAAAATTCAAAAACTTCTTTAGACAAAGAGATGTCAATCAGCATCAGAAACTGCCAGTAGCAAATACAATTTTGGGGTGGCACCCGGGGTGGCCAGTCGGATGTCAGGGGTGTCCAGTGCCACCCCGGCCACCCCTCTGGCTCCGCCACTGGAACTGAGTCATTCCATATAACTTAAATCTCAACATGTTTTACATAAATACTATTCAATTAAATGTAACCACTGTAATTTTAAAGTTGTGAGAATTTTAATCAGTTGTATCTTGTATTTTGTTTTTTCCAGACTTTTTTGATCCAAAATAAAACTGTTAAATTACGACCTTGAGCATGTCTTGGCATTTTATTAACGGTGTTTAATCGTAATGATTTAGGGAAAATTCTTTTAATTAACATTGTTTTCTCTTAAACTTTTAGTGTAGTCACTTTATTGATGGTGTTCGATCATAATAATCTAGGAAAAGTCTGTAAAATAACAGTGTTTCTCTGTAAAACTCTTATTGTGTAACTTTATTAAACGTATTTGATCATAATAATCTAGGAGAAGTCTGTAAAATAACAGTGTTTCTCTGTAAAACTCTTATTGTGTAACTTTATTAAACGTATTTGATCATAATAATCTAGGAGAAGTCTGTAAAATAACAGTGTTTCTCTGTAAAACTCTTATTGTGTAACTTTATTAAACGTATTTGATCATAATAATCTAGGAGAAGTCTGTAAAATAACAGTGTTTCTCTGTAAAACTCTTATTGTGTAACTTTATTAAATGGATTTGATCATAATAATCTAGGAAAAGTCTGTAAAATAACAGTGTTTTTCTGTAAACATTTTAATGAAAATATCTGTAGATTTATTATTTTTGCACTTTATTTCAACAAAAGAAATTTTACCGTAATTTGATGGTTTTTGTTTGGCAGCCGTAGCTGCCAGTCATTTACCTTTTTTTTACGATTTTTTTTTTTACAGTGTAGTACAAATTACTACGATTGGCTCATCACTCAATGACTTAATAAAATGCAATTTAACGGGTAATTTAATAAAAAATATGAATACTACTTGGTATAAAAACAGTTTTTACATTATTGTTAAGATTGGGTTTAGGACTGGGGTCGATGTAGGAGATAAAATACAGTTTAAGGGATTATTGAATAGTTATTATGAATAATACTTGTATAATTACAGTTTTTATATTACTGTGAATATTGGGTTTAGGAATGGGGTAGGGGTAGACTTAACAAAATGCAGTTTAATAGGTAATTTAATTTAAAAAAAATAATAATACGTGGTATATTTATTGTTTTTACATTACTGTGAAGTGTAGATTTAGAGTTGGGGTAGATGCTATAAAATACAATTTATTGTGTAATTTAATAAAAAATATGAATAATACTTGGTATAATTACTGTTTTTACATTACTGTGAGGGTTGGTTTTAGGGCTGGGGTTGAGGTAGGCATTAAAAATACAATTTAAGGGATAATTGAATAGTTGTTATGAATAATACTTGTATAATTACAGTTCTTACATTACAGTAATGGTTGGGCTTAGACTTAGGGTAGGGGTAAATGTTAATAAAATACAGTTATTTATTTGGGTAATTTAATTAATAGTATGATTAATACTCTGTTTAATTACTGTTTTTATGTTACTGTGAGGGTTGGGGTAGGGGTAGATGTTAATAAAATACAATTGGATGGGTAATTTCATGAATAATATGAATAATACTCTGTATAATTACTGTTTTTACATTATTGTGATGGTTGGGTTAAGGGTTGGAGTATGGGTAGACCTAATAAAATGCAGTTTAATGGGTAATTTAATAGATAATATGAATAATACTTGATAAAGTTACTGTTTTTACATTACTGTGAGGGTTGGGTTTAGGTTTGAGGTTGGCGTTAAAAATACATTTTAATGGGTAATTTAATAAAAAATATGAAAAATACTGCCTATAATTACTGCTTTTACATTACTGTGATGGTTGGGTTTAGGGTTGAGGTGAAGGTAGGGGTTAAACAAATATGATTTAATAGGTAATTTCATAAATTGAATATTACTCTGTATAAAATTACTGTTTTTACATTAATGTAAAGGTTGGGTTTAGGGTTAAGGTGGAGGTATAGGCATTAGAAAAAAACTATTTAATGAGTAATTTAATAAATAATATGTAATACCAGCCCGATCTCACGAGGAAACGCAAGTATTTTACGTTTTGTCAGTTTAGTGGCTAATTCGCACGAGTTCAGTCGTACGAAAATGTATGATTTTAAAAAGGAGGCGTGGCACCTAACCCCACCCGTCATTGGGTGATGAGCAAATCGTACTAATTTGCACGAATTGGATCGTACGAAATTCATATGAATTAGCCACTAAATCAAAAAGTTACGAATTGCCGTGAGATTGCGTTGGTAATACTGATAAATTTAATAAATAATACTACTTGGCATAATTTCAGTTTTGGGGATAAGGGTTGAGATAGGCATTAAAATACAATTTAAGGGATAATTTAATAGTTATTATGAATAATACTTGTATAATTACAGTTTTTACATTACTGTGAGGGTTGGGGCAAGAGTAGTTGTTAATAAAATACAATTTAATGGGTAATTTAATGAATACTCTGTATAATTATTGTTTTTACTGTGATGGTTGGGCTTAGGGTTGGCGTAACGGTAGACCTAATAAAATGCAGTTTAATGGGTAAGTAATAAATAATATGAAAAATATAATTACTGCTTTTACATTACTGTAATGGTTGAGTGTAGGATTAGGGTAGGGGTAAATACAATTTATTGGGTAATTTTATAAATAATATCAATACTACTCGAATAATTACTGTTTTTAGAGTGCTGCAATGGTTGGATTCAGTGCCATGTCTATAAAATATGAACATTTATATTACTCCAGTATTTTCAATAGAGCGCTAGCCTGCTGATCCAGCCTGATCTCATGAGAAAACAAGTATTTTACGTATTGTCAGTTTAGGGGCTAATTCGTACGAGTTGAGTCGTACGAAAATGTATGATTTTAAAACGGAGGCGTGGCACATAACCCCGCCCCTAAACCCAACCGTCATTGGGTGATGAGCAAATCGTACTAAATGGTTCGAATTAGATCGTAGGAATTCATACGAATTAGCCACTAAATCAAAAAGTTACGAATTGCTGTGAGATTGCGTTGGCTGATCCTGACGATGCTTGCATGTAAACGGCTTTTCATCTCGTTTTACGCATGATCAACTAAATGAAAGCTGAAGTCAATTTAACTGATTATATTTTAAATATTACAACATTGATGCTGTAAAAGGCTGTATAAAATTGAAAAAGTCACATTAACCGTTCACTGAAAGTTTATCAGTATGGGAAGAAACACTAGCTGTGCATATACCCTATACATGCCACATACCTGCCACAGCCATATCACCCTGCAGCCCAAGAGCGGTTACTCACTGAAGCTAAGCAGGGCTGAGCCTGGTCAGTACCTGGATGGGAGACCACATGGGAAAACTAGGTTGCTGTTGGAAGTGGTGTTAGAGAGGCCACCAGGGGGCGCTCAACCTCATGAGAAAACACCAGGGGTCTGCGTGAGTCCTAATGCCCCAGTGAAAGTGAAGGGGACACTACACTGTCAGTGGGTGCCGTCTTTCAGATGAGACGTTAAACCGAGGTCCTGACTCTCTGTGGTCATTAAAAATCCCATGGCACTTCTCGTGAAGAGTAGGGGTGTAACCCCGGTGTCCTGGCCAAAGTCCCTCAATCGGCACTTACCCATCATGGCCTCCTAATCATCCCCATCCACTGAATTGGCTCTATCACTGTCTCTCCACTCCACCAATAGCTGGTGTGTGGTGAAGCACTGGCGCCGTTGTCCTGTGGCTGCCGTCGCATCATCCAAGTGGATGCTACACATTGGTGGTGGTGTGGAGAGACCCCCCTCATGATTGTGGCACCAAACCCCCACCCCTAAACCCAGCTGTCATTAGGGTATAAGCAAATCGAACTAAATTGTAGTACGAATGAAATCGTACGGATTAGCCACTAAATCAAAACATTACGAATTTCTGTGAGATTGTGTGGGAAAATACACCCTTTAGTTTAGTCAGAAATGAGTGTTTTCCACTGATTAAACACTCATGAAATACAGAAAGCTGAAAACCTGTAACCATTGACTTCCATAGTAGGAAAAGCAAACGCTGTGGCACTCAATGGTTACAGGTTTTCAGCTTTCTTCAACATATTATCCTGTGTTCAACGGAGTACAGACACTCCTAAAGGTTAGAAACCACTTAAGAGTGAGGAAAAATTGCATGAACTGTTACTTTAAGGCCTCAAATTTAGATTAGAAAATAAATAAGATGCCCTCGATTAACAGTGTAATCGATCAAAAGCCCAACACACGCTCATGATCACACTCGTGTTCTTCTCATTGAACCAAATGAAGATTTTTTACCTTGAGAGAATGACGGATCGTCTCTCAGGAACGCAGACGCATAAATCAGACACGGATCTAATGGTATTCATAAAAGTCCCTGGCAGAACGTTTTATCTGAGTATGTGGTTGTTTTCCCTCGTCATAACTCTTTCTCTCGGAGCAGGAAAAAAATAGCGGGCTCCATTGAGTCATCAAATAACCAGCGTCTGTAAAGCAAGAGCTGCATTTCTCCACGCCAGAGTATATGGACAATAGATCGAGGCCAGTTTTCAGATCCAGCCTTTCCCCTCATCAATCCTGTGATTTATAACAGCTAAAGGTTAGATGCCGTCTTTCCACAGTCTCTAAATGAATGGGCCGCTCCGCAATTAAATCTCTCTCCTTCTTTTCCATGAATCGAGAGGAGGCCTGGACGCAGAAGCAGAGTATTTTCATTGGCACTGAAGCTGTCCAGCTGAAATTAAGCGTGGATGAAATGTGCTGAATATTACAGATGGCATCCGGGCCAGGAGAGACAGTTGGACTGAGTTCTCCCGTTGGCTTCTTGTCTATAGTTTTTTAGAAGAGTGTCTAAATCCGGGCCGCTGCTCCGCTCCAGACAATCCTGCTCACCGCTGTGATCCTGATCCAGGAATCCAGCTCTGGGATTCTGAACAGCTCCCACAAAGATAACAATAATACATATGTACATAGAGTTGAAGTCAAAATTATTAGCCCTTCTGTAAAATTTGTATTGTTTTATATTTTCCCCCCAATTTCTGTTTAACGGAGAGAAAATGTTTTTCGACACATTTCTAATCATAATAGTTTTAATAACTCATTTCTAATTAATTTCTTTTGTTTTTGCCATGATAACAGCACATGTTATTTGACTACATATTCTTCAAGATACTAGTATTCAGCCAATTTTGGGGATTTATACCTACCTAACTTTAAACAGTAACAGTTCCTGACTCCAGTAAGCTACAAACACAAACTGGGTATCACTGGAAAGAAGACACTTTGAGCTTTACTGTGGTAAAAGGGGAAGTTATATGTTAAAAAATATAAAAAGTTATACATTATGAAGTTATGAGAAAAAAAAATTTGTATTGTGTTCAATATTTGTTTTTCCATATACAAACACAGGAAAACATTAATGTAATGTCCTAGAAAAAATATGACTTGAAAGCCAAGTGTCTCATGAGTTTATATTTCAAATTTGTTGAAGATAGCATGCAAAATGAGATTTCTGTAAAATGTTTTCTGAGACTATGTCGGTGTCCTCCTTTCCCTCACCGTCAGAGGCACTTTCTCAAAAACAATCATCCCAAACTGAAACCTTTACTTTGTTTAGATTTTAGTTACTATAACTTTGACTTTTTATTCAGTTTGTGGTCTTATTTTATCTGTAACACTGTAAGCTATGACATCGAGTTGCCTTTTACTACAAAGACGCCGTTTTCGCTTGTAAGTAACATGGTAAAGCATGGTAAAACAGGTCTCGGGCAGAAATGGTGACATAAACAAATGAATAACCATTCATAATTCAACACTATTGTGTCGGTGGACTAAATGTGCTTGATGGGATGTTTTTTTGTGGACTCTTACCTTTCAAAATAAATCGTGATGTACAGCAAAGAATGCGTGTGTGTGTTGTTATTACTATGATATGTACTCCATATCTAATAAGCATTTTCTGTTTAACTTACACAAAATTTAGCAAAAAGGTTCTTTATACGCTTCCCATTGAAAAACAACTAGCTGCAATGGCTGCTCAAGGGTTGTAGCTTTAAACTGATGTACAATATGGCAAGATTTCTCAAGTCCATCTTGATGTAATCTATTGATAAACATTGACATGTGGAAAAACAGCGCCCCAGGACGCCCGCGTCGGGGTTGAAGGGTAAAGGGTTAAAGTGACATTTAAAGGCTTAACTAGGTTAATTAGGGTAAAGTTAGGGTAATTAGGCAAGTCATTGTATAACAGGGGTTTGTTCTAGGGCTGTGCGATTTGGAGAAAATATCTAATTGGGATTTTTTTACAGATATTTTTAGTCAAGCTTAAGCTCAATGTTGTGTATGGTAGTTTCTTAGTGCTAAAATGCAGTGAGTGTTAGTTAGAAAAGGAACTGAAAAGATATTAACTTTATTTATTTTTAAATATTCAGAAATGCAACAATTTTTCTCTAGAGCCAACAGTAAACACAAATAAAATTACCTTACCTTTCTGTAAACAAGTTCAACTCCAATTAGGGAGATAGTGAAGCTTATTATACAAAATAATAATAATAATAAAAATACAGAACACTCAGCAAACGAACATGGCTGAAACAACTCTGAAATTGTACGTTGCTGTTGCCTGCTAATCACTGGCAATACTTTCAGTTGACTTTTTAGCTTGACACTCAACACTCAATTGTGCTGGGGTGCGTTTCCCAAAACCATCGTTAGCCAACTAAGGTCGCAAGCTCCGTCGTTACAAACATAGTTCTTAGATATGCTGTTTCCCAAATCCATCGCTCCAACGAACATTCGCAAACTGCGTCGCAAACTTGAGCCCTTGAAACGACACATCTGGAGCTGTAGTTAAAAGCATAGTTCCTGGCTGTGTTCTATTCCCACTTATCCCCCCTATGCCCTATTCATTTAGAACATTCTAACATTCAAAGTTGGAATTATTAATAATAAAAAAGCATTAAGTTAATCTCTCTTAGGTGTAATTTGCTTTCAAAGTATTTTTACAGTTCAGTTTTAGCGATCTTCATGTTTACAGTTGTGCTCCCTTCTCAGTGCATTTTGAAAACATTGATGTCATTTTGAACACAGCCTCATGGCGAAAGCTATAGGTATATTTAAAAGCGGAAATTATGTTACAGTACGTCTCCAAAGCTTGTGAAAATATAAAACATAGAATACATTAATTCTTTTATTTTATAGTGGGTTATTTATTACGTATCTCTACTGTATATGACATGGGCCTGTTGGTTAGAACTTTCTGCTGGGATTTGCATGTGTCAAATTGTAATTTTTTAAAAATAAATAAACAATATCCTAAATAATAATAATCATCATCATTAATATTATTATTAAAGTAAATATATTTATAATAAATCGCCTCATTATTTATTTATTTATATGATTTATATATGATATTAGAATAGTGTTTGCTTTTGTAAGTGATTTTATGTTTTAGAATAGAATATGTAATGTTCAACTTCTCAATAATATTAGTAAAGCAAACATTGGCTCTATTATGTGCCATTTACATTTATTTTATTTAATATGGAAAGCGAGTGCATGTTTTTACCAAAACTAATATTGGATTTTATTTTAAATGCGTGTTTGTGTAAAACAATATAATTTGCACAAAGAAATGATGGGGTTGTTCTCTAAAGAAGTTACTCCACCCCGTTTAGAGCATCATTATGGGCGTTTTACGTTATAACTAACGTGGTTCAAGCAATGGATCTGCGACAGAGAAACTACGGGTTTTGGGAAACACTCGTCACTACATCGTTCTCTTCCCAAAAGATGCATCGCACTATGATAGTTCAGCCGCGAGTTACGCCGTTGTTTGGGAAACGCACCCCTGGCTAGTAAGACTATCACACACAGACGGCAGTCGCGCATTTGCTCTGGGCTAGGGAAATTAAATAAAACAAAAATATTTCATATCACAGACTCTTGCGATGAGCTAATTGCAACGTTTGAAATCACAATTGCAATTCGATTTCGATTAATTGCACAGCCCTAGTTTGTTCTGTAGACAATCCAAAACAAATATTGCTTAAGGGAGCTAATAATATTGACCTTAAAATGGCTTTAAAACAATTAAGAACTGCTTTTATTCTAGGCGAAATAAAACAAACAAGACTTTCTCCAGAAGAAAAAATATTATAGGAAATACTGTGAAAAATTCCTGAATCTGTTCAACATCATTTGGGAAATATCAGAAAAAGAAATTTACATAAGGGCGAATAATTCTGACTTCATCTGCATTATGTTGAAGACAAAATTATTCAATACAGGTGCATTGGGAAAATGTGCCCCGGGCTACATTTTTGAGAACCGAGAAATATGTCTTCGCAGGTACATATGCCCGAGTAAACGAACACTACAGCATGACACCACTGATTGTTTACCTCCTTATGGACAGCTTTTTAACATGACTGGTTTGCACGGTAGGTCGCCACAAATGGTGTTAGACCGGGATGCGGAATGGAGTGGACTGGGGTTCAAGTCTGGTGAAGGAAGGTTCCAGAAACCAGAAAAAATGAAGCCCAAATAAAGCAGTGTGAGGTCGCGGTAGAATATTGTATTATTTTATTTTTTAAGAAACATCAGGATATCCAGCCTGATCTCACGAGGAAACGTAAGTATTTTACGAAAATGTACGATTTTAAAAAGGAGGCGTGGCACCTAACCCCACCCCTAACCCCAACCGTCATTGGGTGATGGGCAAATCGTACTAATTTGTACGAATTAGATCGTACGAATTCATACGAATTAGCCACTAATCAAAAAGTTACGAATTGGCCGTGAGATAGCGTTGGGATATCAACATTTTCTGGCACAAGCTGAGATCTCTCCACACTTACAGCATTCCCTGCTGATTAAAAAAAAAAGAAGTACTTAAAAAATACTGTCAAATGGGTAAAACATATAAAGATTTCAGATGAAAATTAATGAATATTTTGGGAGCCTTTTAATGTGTAATCATATGATACTTATTACATATGATATTTTGCTGTAATTCTGGGGTGGCATTGTGGCTCAATGGTTAGCACTGTGGCCTCACAGCAAGAAGGTCACTGGTTCGAGTCCCGGCTGGATCAGTTGGCATTTCTGTGTTGAGTTTGCATGTTCTCTCTGTGTTGGCGTGGGTTTCCTCCAGGTGCTCTGGCTTCCCCCACAGTCCAAACACATGCGCTATAGGGGAATTAAATAAGCTAAATTGGCCGTAGTGTATGCATGTGTGTTTGAATGTGAGCGTGTATGGGTGTTTCCCAGTACTGGAAGGGCATCCGCTGCATAAAACATATGCTGGAATAGTTGGTGGTTCATTCCACTGTGGTGACCCCTGAAAAAGAGACTAAGCCAAAGAAAAATAAATAAATAAATACTGTAATTTGTGGCCTCCTACATGTCAGCAGATACTTCTTCAGAAACATTACACAGTCTTACTTACTTTTGCTCTTTCATTCATAAAGTGTGTTTTGTAAATATCCAGGCTTACAGGACACTTGTATCTACTAAAGGAGCAAGTGAATGTTGACCCAGAGAGCAGGTTTGTTGTGTTTCTGAGGATTTTACATCAGATCTCTGTCCTTTAGCTTCTTCTTCTGACTCTGTGACTTTCAGACATGCTGTAATGACAAGCGCAGAGGATTACAGCGTTCAGAAAATCTTCCTTCTTCTGCTAATTATCTTTTGGCCTGAAACTGTGGACCGCCTGCTTTCCTGGAGGACTCGTTATTTCAGCTGAAGGACAGAAGAGTTTGAGACAAAGCCAAATAAACCTCCGCTATAGGAACCAGACAGAGAGAGGTGAAGCTTTCTGAAAACTTAAGATGTTCTGGTTTAAAAACACAGGTTTTCCCTCTCCATTTTGGCCTTCCATCCACACTGAAACATCATTTTCAGGAACCGAACAGTTAAAAAAAAAAGCTTTACTTTTAGATTTTCTAGTCCAAAAATCAACACATCAAAGAACTTTTTCTAGACAAGTAAAAAATGCTGTTTCATCTTCAGAGACAAATCGTCAATATTAAATGAGTTTTTCCTTAAAACAAGCTAAATGGAGTAAGTAAAATAATCTTATTTCAAACTAGCTTGCGAATGCACCCTGAGAGGACTCAAATCATTCCTGAGTCAATGAATGAATCTTTCTTTTCTTTATGATTCATACTTTTTAATGCTCCGGTTTCCCCCGCAGTCCAAACACATGCGCTATAGGTGAATTGAATAAACTAAATTGGCCGTGGTGTATGTGTGTAAAAGAGTGTGTATGGGTGTTTCCCAGTGTTGGAAGTTGCAGTTGGAAGGGAATCCACTGCGTAAAAGTTGGCGGTTCATTCCGTTGTGGTGACCCCTGATTAATAAAGGGACTAAGCTGAAAACAAACAAACTTACTTATTCGAACGAACAGCGCTATGGCCGCTGCTACAGATCCCCTTCTCATTTATGGCCCCTAAACGCTGGAATAGCCTTCCTGATAATGTCCGAGGCTCAGACACACTCTCACAGTTTAAAACTAGATTAAAGACCTATCTTTTTAGCGAAGCATACTCAGTGCATCACTTAGCAGTATGACGCATGATGTGCCCCACGCAGGTTTTTGCATCTCGTTTATATACACTATGAACAGTAGCTACGCTAGTTATTCTCTTTACTCTCTATTTCCACCTGGGGGTACTCATCCCTAAGCCCTCAGACTATGCAGCGCCACTGATGCGATCCAAGACCAGCGACGAGATGATCCCAAGGTTTTCATAATCCTGGACCAGGCCGTATCCTGAGCAGCTGCTGTGGTGGTCATGGTGGAGTGGAGAGCATGAGACTGATTCCTGTGACGCTCCAGGGACAGACGAGTCTTTGCTGAGGTCCAGCATTCTCCAGCCTCCGGCACCTAGACTGCAGCTCTGCACAAGACGTTTGGCCAGAGGAGAAATGGTTGTGCCCAACTGAGCCAGGTTTCTCTCAAGGTTTTTTAAATCTTCACTTTCGCCAATTGGTGAAGTTTTTTCCTCGCCGCTGTCGCCACTGGCTTGCATGGTTCAGGATCTGTAGAGCTGCGCATCGATGGATTTGCTCTTCAGTGTTTGGACTCTCAGTAGTGATTATTAACCCACACTGAACTGAGCTAAACTGAACTGAAACACTGAAAACTGAACTGACTCTGTTTCAATTCACTATAATTGTCTATGTGAAGCTGCTTTGACACAATCTACATTGTATAAGCGCAATCCAATTAAAGGTGAATTGAATTGAATTGAATGTAAGCCTCCCCCAGGTCCTGAAGCCGGCCCCGTCGCATATCTGAAACCTTACACTAGAAAGATGAAAGAATAATACAGACATAATTAGTATTTTCACTGAAAGAATTTAGGATTTAAACTATTATTATTGGGGTTGCGCAACGGGTAGCATAATCGCCTCAAAGCAAGAAGGTCGCTGGTTCGAGCCTTAGCTGAGTCAGTTGGCGTTTCTGTGTGGAGTGTGCATGTTCTCCCCGTGTTCGTGTGGGTTTCCTCCGGGTGCTCCGGTTTCCCCCAAAAGTCTAAACACATGCGCTATAGGGAATTGGGGATGATAAAATTGTCCATAGTAGTGATGCGCGGATGGCGGTTAAATCCGCGGGCGCTGCGGATAATCCGCGGGTCGGTCGGGTAATAAAAAAATACATTATGATTAATTGCGAGTGGGTCGCGGGTAGATGTAGCGGGTCATAGCAGTTGACCAGCAAAAAAGCAGAGAGTGGACTTCGCAGAATGTGAAGATGAGAGACGCCCAAAATAATGGATGAAGTGCAAGAGTACTGTGCTAACTTCAGTTAGAGGAGTCATCAGAGGGAAAACTGCTATCATTCTGGGAGAAACAAGATCGCTTATTTACACGACTGCAGCGCCTTGCAAGGAGAAGCTTGTGCATTCACTTGTGCCGTGTTTTGGAGGCGAGGCGGAATCGCCCGAATCCAGGCACAGTAGATGCTATTCTGTTTTTGCACAGTGTTAAGAAAAGCGCCAAGTACACACAACATAGCTGCTGTTTAGGCTGAAGGGACGCCGTTTTTGTTCTCTTTTTCCTGTATATGTAAAAGCTGAATCTGCTGTTAATAACGAACGACCCACTGTGACCTAAGTTGCAGGAGAGGGGAAATAGTGTGGCCGCTTTAGGACTGCTTTTACGGGAGTTGTAGTCCATAGCGAGGGGCATTGTGGGTAGTGTAGTTCGACACGCATGCTGTGTGATGTGAGCTCTCGCTGTGTGCTGTGCGTGCGGTGAATTAGAGGGAGAAAGTTTTATCCGGTTTTGTTTTATGTTTACTTCAGTAATTCCACCCGGGAGCTGTTTTGCACTGTGAACCTGAAAACACTGAAATAAGTAAAAGAAGGGCATGCATCGAGTACTTTTGTCCGTCTCATCATTTGCTCGAGCATGAATTAACGAGCTGTTACTCTGCCGCCGGACATTGCGGAGAAAGTTACACCTATCATGCTTAAAACAAAGAATTAGAATTATTAAAGTGGTGATCGGGTGCGGGTCGGTTGCGGATATATATAACAGATAAAATAATATGTGTGGGCAGGTGGCGGGTGGATGATTAGAATGAAGGAGCGGGTTCGGGTGACATTTGAGCTGATCCGCGCATCTCTAGTCCATAGTGTATGTGTGTGAACGAGTGTGTATGGATGTTTCCCAGTGATGGGTTGCAGCTGGAAGAGCATCCGCTGCATAAAGCATATGCTGGATAAGTTGGCGGTTCATTCTGCTGTGGCGACCCAAGATTATTAAAGAGACTAAGCCAAAAAGAAAATGAATGAATGAATGAATAAATCCAAAAATCAAAAAATCAGAAAACATTTTCTAGACAAATAAAAAATGCTGTTTAATTTTCAGAGACAAGTCGTCAATATTAAGTGAGTTTTTTCCTTAAAACAAGCTGGAGTAAGTAAAATAATCTTATTTCAAACTAACCTGCGAATGAACGTATCGCACCCTGAGAAGACTCGAATCGTTCTTGAGTCAATGAATGAATCTTTTCTTTATGATTCATACTTTTTAATACATTTTAAGCTCAAATGAAACAGTTTAAAATATAATATCTATAGTCACCACAAAGACTTTATTCAGCCTTCTCTAAAAATGCCAAATATTTTCCCCCGAACGAACGACGCTATGGCCACTGCTAAATATCAGCCTCCCCCAGGTCAGAAAGCTGACACGGTTGATTGACTAAAACCTTAGACTAGGAAAATGAAAGAAAGTACATAAATAATTAGTATTTTCACTTATAGAATTCATGATATAAATTAATATTATCATTTCCCTCAACATTTTCTTGTAAATTTGGTCACACTTTATTTGATGGTCCGTTTGTTGAATTATAAGTAGACTGTTAGGTTGGGGTTGGTGTAAATTGACATGTACTTGCAAAGTTTCTTATATAGTCAGTTAAATGTGTGTTGAAGGAGCAGTATCAGCAGATATTAAGCAGAGAGTCTATTAATACACAAATAGACCATTAAAATAAAGTGTTACCGTAAATTTTTACAAAAAACTCAAAGAAAGAATACATTAATACATTAAATTAAACATAAAACTGAAGAATAAATCTGAGAGTGAAAATCTCACACCAACAGTATTTTTATTTACAATGCAGATTTATTGTAATCTATAGCTGTTTCAGTCTTTAAATAAACAAATACACTAATTTTTGCCATTAAATATGTACTTAGTTAAATTATATATACAGTTGAGGTCAGAATTATTAGCCCCCTATAATTTCTAATCATAATAGTTTTAATAACTCATCTCTAATAACTGATTTATTTTATCTTTGTCATGATGACAGTAAATATTATTTGACTAGATATTCTTCAAGACACTTCTATACAGCTTAAAGTGACATTTAAAGGCTTAACTAGGTTAATTAGGTTAACTAGGCAGGTTAGGGGAATTAGGCAAGTTATTGTATAATGATGGTTTGTTCTGTAGACTATCGGAAAATATAGCTTAAAGGGGCTAATAATATTGACCTTAAAATGGCTTTTAAAAAATTAAAAACTGCTTCTATTCTGGCCGAAATAAAACAAATAAGACTTTCTCCAGAAGAAAAAATATTATCAGACATACTGTGAAAATTTCCTGAATCTGTTAAACATCATTTGGGATTTTTTTTTTTTTTAATTCAAAGGGGGGTTAATAATTCTAAATTTAACAGTACAAATATATTTTTATAGTGCTGTAAAACTAATCTAAAATAAGTTTGTATATTTACATTACATATACTGTATGTAGTGCAGATTTATTATCTATAAATACACACATGCATATCTATATATATATATATATTTGAGAAAATGTCCATTTAATCTTTTACATAAAATATTTATGATACGAATAATATGTAAGCAAAACATATGTAAATATTTTGTACAGTATCAGTATAATATATATGCAAGTACACACACACACACACACACACACATATAAATATAATGTACATAAAAAAGTGTATTTTTAATGTAAATAATAGTAATTGATTATTATTAATGCACTACATTGACTGGGTTTAAAAGAATTGCATTACTTAAAAGACTATATGTCATCAGTTTTCATCAACTCAAATCATTCCTGAGTCAATGAATGAATCTTTCTTTTCTTTATGATTTATACTTTTTAACACATTTTTAAGCTTAAATGAAACTTAAAATATAATATTTATAGTTACCACAAAGACTACTCAGCCTCCTCCAAAAATGCAAAATATTTTCCCCAAAATAAACGAATGACCCATCAGCGCTACGGCCACTGCTAAATATGAAGCCAACCGGATTGCATGACTGAAACCTTAAACTAGGAAAATGAAAGAAAAATACAGAAATAATTTAAATATTTTCCCTGAAAAAAAAGTTATGGTTTAAATAATAATTAATATTATTATTTCACTCAAAAATTCCTTGTAAATTTTACAAAAAAACATAAATAAAGAATACATTATAGAAAACATTCTTTCATTCATTCATTTTTTTCGGCTTAGTCCTTTTATCAATCCAGGGTTGCCACAGCGGAATGAACCGCCAACTTATCCAGCACGTTTTTACGCAGCAGATGCCCTTCCAGCCGCAACCCATCTCAGGGAAATATAGAATACAATAATACATTAAATTAAAGATAAATCTGAACTTAACAAGTGAAAATCTCACTCCAACAGTATTTTATTTGCAATGCAGATTTATTGTAATCTATTCTAGCTGTTTTAGTCTGTAAAGACAAAAAAAAAAAAACTTTTGCCATAAAATATGTACTTAAATTTTATATAAAAACTATATTTGTATAGTGCATGCGTTTGTATTTACATAATAAAATGATTCAATACTGAACTACTGAAACGTATTTAATATTTTATATAAAAGGCTATTTTGGTGCTGCGCCTCTCATATGGAGAATGAAGCCTCCTGCATTGCTCAGGTGTGAGTTTCTCACAGACTTCAACAGAGTGTCTAAATCTTGATGGTTTTGTGGGTCTCATCTATCAAATCTGAGCTTTATTTTGCATTTTCTATAGGATTGGGATCAGGTGATTGGCTGGGCCATTCTACAGCTTGATTTTTTTTCTCTGAAAGCATCTGAGAGTTTCTTTGGCTGTGTTTTAGATCATTGTCTTTCTGAAATGTAAATGCAAGTATAGGCAAGGCAAGGCAAGTTTATTTCTATAGCACATTTCATACACAGTGGCAATTCAAAGTGCTTTACATAAACAAGAATAAAAAGACAAGTGTAAGAAAAAATAAAAACAGATAATAAAAAACAGATAAAAATATGTTAAAACAGGTTGTAAAAGAATGAAAAAGAAGAGAAAAACATAATAGTGCGATTTGTCGGACGTAGCACAGTGCTCATTCAGTAAAGGCACAGCTAAACAGATGAGTTTTCAGTCTGGATTTGAATGTGCCTAATGTTGGAGCACATCTGATCATTTCTGGAAGCTGATTCCAGCAGCGAGGGGCGCTGTTAGTAGCTGAAAGCCGATTCACCCTGCTTTGACTGAACTCTTGGAATTTCTAGTTTATATGATCCTAGAGATCTGAGTGTTCTTCTAGGTTTGTATTCAGTGAGCATATCTGTAATGTATTGAGGTCCTAGGCCATTTAGTGATTTATAGACAAGTAGTAATACTTTAAAATCTATTCTGAATGTAACTGGGAGCCAGTGTAAAGACCTGAGGACAGGTGTGATGTGCTCTGATTTCCTGCTTCTGGTCAGAATCCTGGCTGCAGCGTTCTGGATGAGCTGCAACTGTCTGACTGTCTTTTTGGGAAGGCCCGTGAGGAGGCCGTTACAGTAATCCACCCTGCTGCTGATAAAAGCATCAACAAGTTTCTCTAAGTCTTCACTGGAAACAAAGCATCTGATTCTTGCAATGTTTTTGAGATGATAGTATGCTGATTTACTAACTGCTTTGACATGACTACTGAAACTCAGATCTGACTCCAGAGTCACACCAAGATTCTTGACCTTATTTTTTGTTGTTTGACCTTTAGAGCCAAGGTACGCATTCACCTTGAGAACCTCATCTCTGTTCCCCAAACACAATGACTTCAGTTTTCTCTTTGTTTAACTGAAGAAAGTTTTGGCACATCCAACTGTTCATTTCATCAATGCATTGGCAGAGGGTGTCAACAGGGCTGTAGTCATTAGGCAATAAGGATAAGTAGATCTGAGTGTCATCAGCATAGCTGTGGTAGGAAATTTGGTTCTTTCTCATTATTTGGCTCAGAGGGAGCATATAAGGTTGAACAGGAGAGGTGCCAGAATCGAGCCTTGTGGGACTCCACATGTCATGGGTGTCCACCTCGACCTATGGTCACCTATACTGACATAGTAACCTCTCCCTTCAAGATAAGATCTGAACCATTTGAGGACCGTCCCAGACAGCGCAACCCAATTTTCCAGCCTATCCAGAAGTATGCTGTGATCGACAGTGTCAAATGCAGCACTAAGATCGAGCAATACCAGCACTGTTAGTTTACCTGAATCTGTATTTAGGCGGATATCATTGATTATCTTTATAAGAGCGCTCTCTGTACTGTGATGTGCTCTGAAACCAGATTGAAAATTGTCTAAACACCCCTTGGAGTTTAAGAACGTGTTAACCTGCTTGAAAACAACTTTTTCAATGATTTTTCCAATGAAAGGGAGATTTGAGATTGGCCTGTAATTGCTCAATAGTGTGTTATCCAGATTACTCTTTTTCAAGAGGGGTTTAACAACTGCAGTTTTAAGTGAGTTTGGAAAAATCCCTGAGAGAAGTGAAGCATTTACCACTTTTAGGAGATCCATTTCTAAACAGTTTATAGTATATAATAATTAATTATTATTATTAATGCATAATATTGACTGGGCTAAATAGAATTGCTTAATTAAAAAGACTAAAACTAGACTAAATGTCATCAGTTTTTGTCGACTAAAACTAGACAAAAATAGTCATAGATAATTCTACTAATACTAAAACGCTCAGGCTTTTAATTGACAAAAACTTGAATTAAAGGACAGTGTTTCCTCTAGGATTTTTTCCAGCTGTGGCGGCAGGACTTTTACACGGATGTACCAACTACCTATGGGTGTTATTTCAATGACACATGTTGTGAGCGCATTTATGTAATACGAGCATGCGAATCTTTGCTTGCGCGCTGATTTCCTCTGTTCGTGCACAACTTCACACCCTGAAATATACGCTGCTCAAGTGCAATTTAGTGCGTTTATGTGACGAGTACATCTCCAACATTTATTAGATTTGCTAGGAATATTTATGAATGTCTCCGGTAGACCTACAGAGCGGCATTAATGCATCCTGAAGTAAAGTGAAACCGCTATAAATTCCAGCCAGATAAAGTCATTGTATGCAGAACCATAGACCTTTATCTATACAGTATAATTATGGAAACTGTGTTCATCTTAACTGAAAGCTATGCCGTGTTTGCTGGTCTCGGGTCTCACGCACGCACCTGTCAATCAGTCAGCATGTCACCGTAAAGGGTTAAACAAATAACGCACAGCACTACTACGGTTAAAGAAAAGTTTTCGCTGTTATAATTCACTCACCTTTTAATACGTTTTGGTGCGATTATAACCTGCTGTTAAAAACAACAACAACAATGACTGAATGTTTTAAATGGGAAGCTGTAATATAGCCGTGCCGGGATGAATTTTGGTGTGGCGCCCTGCCATGGAAGAATGAATGTAGCGGAAACCATGAAGGAGTATGAACCTGACTAAAACTAATAAACACTAAAATGACAGCTTCACACAAAGACTAAAACTAAAACAACACTACACCACAGCTAATATGTCCTTATAATGCAAGCTCTACTTGAATCACCTAAGTGTCTCGCACGCAGACTGAACTCCTCCAGGTTGATTTGTAATGACGCAGTAAAACAGACGAGTTTCCGGCTGGCTGAATGCATGTACCTGTCGTTTCTGTGCGGATCTGATAATGAAGCTTGTGAGAGAGAAATGCAGCGTTAATCAGCAGCAGATTTCTGTTCATTCTGTTGACGATGAATCTGGCAAAACCCAGCAGGGCCCGTTCTGTTCGGCTGGCACGCGGAAACACAGCAGCGGGAGATCAGATCACATCACACACAGTTGTGCACTTCACTAAATGCTTCCTCAGAACCGGTGTCTCGTTTTCCTGTCAGAAAAATAACATTCTTATGTACTTGAGAATCAAAATGACTTTGAACATTGAAAAACAAGACAAAAATCCCTTTTAATTAAGCTCTTAACTGTCTGAACTAAACTTTACATGTTTCTTAAGTTCTCTTAATTGCTTTATTTTGATGTTTATGTTAATATACAGTACTAGATAATATTCATTCATTCATTTTCCTTTTGCTTTATTAGGGGTTGCCACAGCGGAATGAACCGCCAACTATTCCAGCATATGTTTCACGCAGCAGATGCCCTTCCAGCCACAACCCATCACTGGGAAACATCCATACACACTCATTCACATACACTACAGCCAATTTAGTTCATCAATTCCCCTATAGCGCATGTGTTTGGACTGTGTGGAAAACCAGAGCACCCGGAGGAAACCCACACCAACACGGGGAGAACATGCAAACTCCACACAGAAACGCCAACTGACCCTGGGACTCGAACCAGTGACCTTCTTGCTGTGAGGCCACAGTGTTAACCACTGAGCCACCATGTCGCCTTAAAAACAATTGAGTAAATCCAACGAATCATTTTTTCAGTGTACAGTATGTGTGTGTGTGTGTGTGTGTGTGTGTTAGATTTGTGTGTTTTTAATGCACTGCAACAAAACAATCCTCTGTGCATGAAAGGCGTTTTGCTGTAAATGCCTGTTCCTTCAAACGCAGCACAAAATAAGTGGTTCTGAAAAGACAAATTCCCTCTCATGTTCAGCTTTGAGTTTTCTGAAAAACTGTGTATTTTGGAATCGCTCGCTCTTGTCTGGAAAGCCAAACGCATTTTCGTCTGGCACAATCTGACGATGATTTTCTGAATCATATTTCCTCAAGAATTCTCCACGTCTGCCATGAACTGAAGCTCAAAGCCAACGTCAACGTCAGATATCAACGTCAAAGACACGACTTAGGAAAATAAATCGATAAATGCAGGGAATTATAACATTTTGAAAGAGTTCAGACTTTGATATACACTGTAAAAAAATCTGTTAATGTTATTTAGTAATTCACAAGTGTTTGTTTCTGGTTGTGAACTGCATTATGGGATGTTGATCTCTGGTCTGTCCACTTATGATGTAGAAAATTCAACTGTACAGTTTAACAAAGTGACTTTTATTGACATTTTAGTAGCTTGAGATAACAATGTATAAGAAATAATAATATCTAGAGAAATAAGTCTGTAAAATAACAGAAAATGTGCTGCAGTTTATTACAAGGTTTCTGTAGCGTAATAAACAACACCATAAAACACCATAAAAGTCAACCTTTACAACTTTTCAAGGTGAAAAGAAGAAAGATCAAGATCCCATAATGCAAAAGCAGAAATAAACTGGCATAAATAAAAAAAATAAAACATGAATCACAAAATATGGGATTTTTTTTTACAGTGTGCATATAAAAACAACAGTATATTAAATAAAGCAAATATATATATATATATATATATATATATATATATATATATATATATATATATATATATATATATATATATATATAATCTGAATATATTTATATACATTCATTGATTTTCTTTTTGGCTTAGTCCCTTTATTAACGAGGGGTCGCCACAGCAGAATAAACTGCCAATTTATCCATCTATCTTATGTTTTACGCAGTGGACACCCTTCCAGCTGCAACCCAACACTGGGAAACACCTATACACTCTTGCATTTACACACACTTATACACTATGGCCAATTTAGCTTATTCAATTCACCTGTACTGCATGTCTATGAACTGTGAGGGAAACCGGAGCACCCGGAGGAAACCCACGCCAACACGAGGAGAACATGAAAACTCCACACAGAAACGCCAAATGACCCAGCCGGGACTCAAACCAGGGACCTTCTTGCTGTGAGGTGATTGTGTTACCCACTGCACCACCGTGACACCTAAAACACACAAAAATGATTCAAAATACAACCTAAAAAAAGTACTCAAATATAAAAATCTTAAGTCTTACAACCTGTAAATGTCAGGGATGTGGGTTAGGGAGTGAGGACTTGATTGCAGTAAATACAAAGATTTATTATCTTTATTATTTATAAAAATAAAACAAACAGCAAAACAAACTACCCCAAGGGGGAGAACTTTACCAAACAAATAAACGTGACTGGGTTGGCAGGGAAAGGCTGGACATATGATATACGACGACAAACTGGCACAGGACAGCAGACATGAGGAGACTATAATGGAGAAATAATTGGAAAACAAACTTACCTACTTACTTCCAGGGCCATTTATATCAAAGTTAATATTTAGCCACACTATATATATATATATATACAGTTGCATTCAGAATTATCAAACCCCCTTTGAATTTTTTTTCTTTTTTAAATATTTCCCAAATGATGTTTAACAGAGCCAGGAAATTTTCACAGTATGTCTGATAATATTTTTTCTTCTGGAGAAAGTCTTATTTGTTTTATTTCGGCTAGAATAAAAGCGCTTTTTAATTTTTTAAAACCCATTTTAAGGTCAAAATTATTAGCCCCTTCAAGCTATATATTTTTTCAATAGTATACAAAACAAACCATCGTTATACAATAACTTGCCTAATTCCCCTAACCTGCCTAGCTAACCTAATTAACCTAGTGAAGCCTTTAAAATGTCACTTTAAGCTGTATAGAAGTGTCTTGAAGAATATCTAGTCTAATATTATTTACTGTCATCATGGCAAAGATAAAATAAATCTTTGATAATAAGATTTATAAAAAATAATAATAAAAAAAAGTTATTAGAGATGAGTTAATAAAACTATTATGATTAGAAATGTGTTGAAAAAAATTTTCTCTCCGTTAAACTGAAATTAGGGAAAAAAATAAACAGGGGGCTAATAAATCAGGGGGTTGAATAATTCTGATTGCAACTGTACTTTGAGTAATATTTACAACAGATAATTTTACTCTACTTGCACTCCATATTTAGGCAAGTAATGGTACTTTTACTTAAGTGTGATTTTTCAGTACTCTTTCCATCACATGTGATGACTTGAGTTCCCACCAAAACAAGAGTTAACAAAACTGCAATGGCAGAATCCTGACAGTAAAAGTACATCGATGAACTAAAACCAAACAATAATAAAAACCTACAGACATATTTAAAATATACATATACAAATTTTAAGAAAAACAAACACCATTTTAAGGAACCAAAACAAACATAAAAATGAGCGGATTTATAATAATATTATGTGTGATTCTGTAACATGACATATACTGCAAATCAACACATTCATACTAAAAGCAAAAACCAATTGAACTGATGATTTGCATGTGCTCAGAGCGGCCGTCTCATTTTCACCTTATTATATTGTGTTCAGATAGATCATATTGGAGGAAAACGGCAGCAAAAAGCAGAGCGCAATCAGAGAGAGCGGCTTAAGGAGACTCTCAGACCATAATAACAGAGATCTGATTGTTTTCTGAGAGATAAAAACCATGACAACCTCGAGAAGAGCCGTCACAAACACAAGCTCAACATGCACACAAACACACACGCTAGATTACTAATGTGAAGCATTACATTTCAGGTCCAACAAGTTTTTAGCTGTGCTAGCATCTTTTTTTTTACCTTCTTTCTGAAAATGTGTTAAATTATTACATTTGTTATTTAGATTTCCATTTTTTAAAAATTGTTTTAAG
>CAIGQS010000224.1:0-70532 GCA_903798195.1 Danio kyathit
TATTTGTGGATCTCATTGTATTTATTTGTGAATATACTTAGTATTTGTCAATCGCTTCACATTTATTTGTGGATAGTATTGTATTTGTTCGGAATTACGAAACAATTCTGGCTCCATAGGGCGATGTGTTCAGGATCTGCATGATGGTTGATTACAGTAAAGTAACTGTTCTTGTGTTCAGTGTGGTTCACCAAACATGCCAAAGTTTGCATTAATGTGAGCGCCGCTGACGTCCACTGCTGAAACTACTGACCCACTTACTGACATCCCTGTGGGGATTATTTCTTTGAGCTGTACAGAAGTATATATATTAATGCTTGTTCCTTCATCCTGAATGTGGACGTTTGCTCTTAATATGCAGATTATTAAACTCTGGGTAGCTGTGCAATAGCCAACTGATGATGATGACGATGATGATGAAGATGTAATCATATAAGCGTATTTACTGTGTTCTTTACCGCAGTTTATGCACTGTAGACGTTGCCTAAAATACTGCAGAAACGCCTCAAGTCTCCTGTATAGTATGAAGACAGGAGCTGTAAGTGCTTGTTGCTTTGCCTTTAATAGCCACGCTCGTGATGAAGCAATATTAGTATTATTGACCAGTGTGCAGGATCAGAGTCTGCTCTGCTTCATTTAGAACCACAGAAGAGAATCAGGATGGTCTGGATTAAAGAGCAGAGGAGAGGAGCTGCTGTGCATGTGTTGGTTCCGCAGCGGTGTGTGTGTGTGTGTACTGCTCCAGCTCATTGATTATCATGAGTTTGTGATGTGATTGTGAAACAGAAGAGGACGCCGACACACGAGACGCTCTAACTCTGTGTCTGACGATAACGAAGCTGCTTCAGCAATTGATCATCAATAAAACAGAAAGTGACCGCTGCCTCTGTGTGATGATGTTAGAATGAACACAGCTCAGTCCTGCTGTAACAGTCCCTTTATTAAAGCACAACAGACAAATCTAGAGAGCAGGACTGATCTGTACATATGACAAAAGATCCAATACTCCAGTCAGCAGATCTGCCCGCCTCAGAGCAGCATTAAAGCGGCGCGCTGCTGACGCCCTGAGCAGGACCAGGTCATATTCTGAACAGCAACATGAGCATTAGTGTACTGTGCTCATCTCTGCTGGACACACTGCAAGAGTTTCAACCTTTAAAATGAATAAATGATGGGCAGAAATGATTAACACAAACCACACACACACACACACACACACACTAAATACTGTATACAGCACATGTGAAGGCCAAATTACTGATGAGCCGATCAGTCTGATTACAGTAATCCGCCGCCGCCGGAGACGTCCAGCCGGCAGAATAACACGCACACACACTCTCTTACAAATAAGTCACGCCATTATAAACTGCAGAAGCTGATCTGAAACGCCGCTGTGTTCATGTCTGCGTGTGCGTGTGTGTGTGTGTGTGTGAAAGCTCCTCCAGTGAGGGCAGAACTGCTGTGTGAGATTTCAGGATGTGCTGAAGATCTGAACACAGAAGCACTGGAGGCGGAGAGGACAGAGACACAGCTCCATCACACACACACACACACACACTCACAGCAGCAGGTCTCAATCCACCGTGTGTGTGTGTGGACTCTTCAGATGATGGGCTTGTACAGCAGAGACGTCACATACTTCTTCTTGTATCGGTGAGTTGCGCTGAGAACCATCACTCCGTCCTGACACAGAAACAGCATTCAGAAACAGGAAGTGACATCACTCAGGTGTGCTGCAGGTGTGTGTGAGACGCACCTTGATGGAGAGCGCGTACAGGTGGTTCAGCATCACGTGGTTGGGTTCGGGCAGCAGCGCTGGGTCACACTGACAACACAGAAAATACCTTCAGTTCAACCAGCCTGACACACACACACACACACACACACACACACACACACACACACACACACACACACACACACACACACACACACTCTCTGTGTACATGACGGCTGGATAAAGAGACGGTGGAGGAGTGTGTGTGTGTGTCATAAAGCCCATATAAGCGTGAGCTGCTCAGTGAACATGTGAATGTCAGATCTCTGCAGTTTCTCCGTCTCCAGCGGTCTCAGATTCTCCTCTAGATGCTGATGTTGTGTGTTGATGAGCTCAGGATGTGATTATTTCAGGTCCAGAACAGGAGACGAGCTGCTGATGCTGACGGTGTAGATCTGATGATGATGATGATGATAGGTCAACAGGAGCATCATCATCTTCTTCATCATAATCAGTAGGGGTGTCAAATTAATTGTTTCTTCGGTGCACCGCGATACAGACGCGGACAATTCGGTATCGGTTCAGTAATAATCATAACCGGTTATTGTGTACTGACGTCATTTATCTCATATGCGCTATGTCGCCGTAGCATACTATAGTGAGGGAGGCGAGCGCGAGTATTTACAACGCTCCAACTACTTACAAACACAGAAACTCTGCACAGTTCACTGCGTGTGTGTTTGCTGGACTGTGTTTCACTGACACTAACAGCAGAAGCCCTGTTTCTCTGCCATAGAGAGAGTGAAAGCACTAAATGATACAATATTGGCAAAGCTTGAAGTAGGAAGACAAATATAAAACTACAATAACATATCAAGATAAGAATAGAAACAAACTATCTTAATAATTTAAACTGAAATAGACAATGTAAGAAATAAGAACATGTGAACATTTCAGACCACAGTGTTTGACAAAAACACACAGACAAAAGGGTCACTGTGGCGGACAGCAAAGAAGCATACAGTAATACATACATGACACACACACACACACACACACACACACACACACACACACACACACACACACACACACATAAATGAGTTTATCTACTGTCTCTCAGGCGGTGGCACATCCACACATACAGTTGCAATCAGAATTATTCGCCCCTCTTTGAATTTTTTTTCTTTTTTAAATATTTCCCAAATGATGTTTAACAGAGCAAGGAAATGTTCACAGTATGTCTGATAATATTTATTCTTCTAGAGAAAGTCTTATTTGTTTTATTTCGGCTAGAATAAAAGCAGTTTTTAATTTTTTAAACACCATTTTAAGGTCAATATTATTAGCCCCTTTAAGCTATATATTTTCTCGATAGTCTACAGAACAAACCATCATTATACAATAACTTGCCTAATTCCCCTAACCTGCCTAGTTACCCTAATTACCCTAGTGAAGCCTTTAAATGTCACTTTAAGCTGTATAGAAGTGTCTTGAAGAATATCTAGTCTAATATTATTTACTGTCATCATGACAAAGAGAAAATAAATCAGTTATTAGAGATGAGTTATTAAAACTATTATGATTAGAGATGTGTTGGAGAAAATTCTCTCCGTTAAACAGAAATTGGGGAAAAAAATAAATCAGGGGGGATATAATTCTGACTGTAACTGTATCTGGCAGCCAGTGCTGCTGTCCGTCCCTCTCCTAGAATAATTTTCATTTGTTCCTCTTCAGTCATGTTTATAAAGTTCTCTCTGTAGTTTGTGAGTTTGTTAAAATATGTGTCTCGTGTTGAATTAAAGTGTTGGTAGTGAAGGAGAAAGTGCACCTCCATCTCCATCTCGCCTCACTCTTTGTTCTGTGGGTTTCCAGCTCCAGCTATATACACATACATACATATACATATATATATATACATATACATATATATACACACACACACACACACACACACACACACACACATATATATATATATATATATATATATACACACACACATATATATACAGGCAGTGCAGAATTATTAGGCAAATGAGTATTTTGAGCACATCATCCTCTTTATGCATGTTGTCTTACTCCAAGCTGTATAGGCTCGAAAACCTACTACCAATTAAGCATATTAGGTGATGTGCATCTCTGTAATGAGAAGGGGTGTGGTCTAATGACATCAACACCCTATATCAGGTGTGCATAATTATTAGGCAACTTCCTTTCCTTTGGCAAAATGGGTCAAAAGAAGGACTTGACAGGCTCCGAAAAGTCAAAAATAGTGAGATATCTTGCAGAGGGATGCAGCACTCTTAAAATTGCCAAGCTTCTGAAGCGTGATCATCCAACAATCAAGCGTTTCATTCAAAATAGTCAACAGGGTCGCAAGCATACCTGCCAACATTTGGTTCGTAAATTCCGGGAGACCCCCCACCCCCCAGGGGTAATTACGTCATACGCTAATTTGCATATTACTGACGTCATCGCGTTCTACCATTTCTGTTTGTTTAACAGCCTATGGTAAATAAATGGGGTATTTTATATTCGCACTACGCTTTATGTAAGCTTGTCAATTTAACTAAATGTATTGCTGTTTGAATACAGTATATCATTATAGATGAGTAGGGAATTTGCAGTAATCTCTCAGACGTAATATACTCAGACAAGTTCTGAAACTCTCCCTTAAAACATCTCTGATTGTGCAACAAGAATAAACGGTCAAATTAAATTGTTAAAATAAAGGAGAAGCAGATCGGGTTGACTGTACAAGGGAAATACCTTCACACTGCCACCTGTTCTAAATCATTTGCAGGGGAGGCTCGTTGAGAAGAGTAGGGACGGTACAGTAATGGACAAACGACAGTCTATAAAAATCGCCAGTAACACACAAAAAAGTCGCTAGATTTGTCGCTAGTCGCTTTTTTGAAAATTTGTCGCTAAGTTGGCAACACTAGCGCAAACTGAAGAACGGGGAGTGGGAGGAGTGAGAGGTTTGGGGAGATGGGGGCGCGCGAACTGTAGTGCGCGACCGTCACCGGAAGAGCACAAGCGCCAAGTTTCAGCCCGGACTGTACCAAAATGCTGAGGAGCGGGGGGCGGGGGAATTCCGGGAGTTTACCGGGAGACAGACCAATACGGGAGACTCCCGGGAAAAACGGGAGTGTTGGCAGGTATGGTCGCAAGAAGCGTGTGGAAAAACCAAGGCGCAAAATAAACTGCCCATGAACTGAGAAAAGTCAAGTGTGCAGCTGCCAAGATGCCACTTGCCACCAGTTTTGCCATATTTCAGAGCTGCAACATCACTGGAGTGCCCAAAAGCACAAGGTGTGCAATACTCAGAGACATGGCCAAGGTAAGAAAGGCTGAAAAACCACCACCACTGAACAAGACACACAAGCTGAAACGTCAAGACTGGGCCAAGAAATATCTCAAGACTGATTTTTCTAAGGTTTTATGGACTGATGAAATGAGAGTGAGTCTTGATGGGCCCGTGGCTGGATCGGTAAAGGGCAGAGAGCTCCAGTCCGACTCAGACGCCAGCAAGGTGGAGGTGGAGTACTGGTTTGGGCTGGTATCATCAAAGATGAGCTTGTGGGGCCTTTTCGGGTTGAGGATGGAGTCAAGCTCAACTCCCAGTCCTACTGCCAGTTTCTGGAAGACACCTTCAAGCAGTGGTACAGGAAGAAGTCTGCATCCTTCAAGAAAAACATGATTTTCATGCAGGACAATGCTCCATCACACGCGTCCAAGAACTCCACAGCGTGGCTGGCAAGAAAGAGTCTAAAAGAAGAAAAACTAATGACATGGCCTCCTTGTTCACCTGAGCTGAACCCCATAGAGAACCTGTGGTCCATCATCAAATGTGAGATTTACAAGGAGGGAAAACAGTCCACCTCTCTGAACAGTGTCTGGGAGGCTGTGGTTGCTGCTGCACGCAATGTTGATGGTGAACAGATCAAAACACTGACAGAATCCATGGATGGCAGGCTTTTGAGTGTCCTTGCAAAGAAAGGTGGCTATATTGGTCACTGATTTGTTTTTGTTTTGTTTTTGAATGTCAGAAATGTATATTTGTGAATGTTGAGATGTTATATTGGTTTCACTGGTGAAAATAAATCATTGAAATGGGGATATATTTGTGTTTTGTTAAGTTGTCTAATAATTCTGCACAGTAATAGTCACCTGCACACACAGATATCCTCCTAAAATAGCTCAAACTAAAAACACACTAAAAACTACTTCCACAAATATTCAGCTTTGATATTAATGAGTTTTTTGGGTTCATTGAGAACATGGTTGTTGTTCAATAATAAAATTAATCCTCAAAAATACAACTTGCCTAATAATTCTGCACTCCCTGTATATATATATATAGCCACGACTCAGGACACTGTTCATATTTCTGTCGCGCCACAGAGCGCCATCTGATTAGTTTCGTTTTAAATAGCCTGCAAATGTGCGCGTCTGGTGTGCGATACTTTCAACTGTCATGTGCGCGCCGTGTCGCGGCGCTGAGCGGCGCATCCGGTGTGTGACGGCCTTTAAAGGTCAACATTGTGTTACAGATAATATCTAATATATTTCTCCATTGTTCTTGTGCTGTGAAGTTAAATATAAAGTTGTGTATGGAAAGCATCGTCAATGCACTGAGATATCAAATTGAACTGAATCGATGGCATGATAATCGTAACCGAACCGTGAGACCAGTGTACATCCTCATCATCATCATCATCATCATCATCATCATCTACGCTTCTCATCTCAGCACATGAACACTCACAGCTTCACTTCTCCACCCAACCCAGTGTTCAGATCAGATGTGTGTGTGTGTGTGTGTGTGTGTCGCTCACCGAGACGTTGGTGTCTTTGTTGAGGATGACCTGCAGCAGGTGCGGTGGCAGAATGGGCGGAGCTTTGAAGCGTTCCTCTGGTCTGAACATGTAGATTTCCTGTCCGTACGGGCCCGGCGGCGAGCTGGACAGATCTGCGTGCGGGCACACACACACACACACACTCATTACCCAGTGCCAATGTGTCCTCACCACAGCTGTGTGTGTGTGTGTGTATCTCACCGGATGTGTCGGAACACTCCAGAGAGTCGACCTGCAGAGCATCAAACACCTCAAAGTCTGACTTCTTCACCTGGATCAGGTTGTTGATGGTGCCGAGCTGACTGGTGATGACCGGCTGAGGAACACACACACACACACACACACACACACACACACACACACACACACACACACACACACACACACACACACACTATAAGTGGAGCTTACTTCAGTTTAATAACTGAAAGAACACATTCTGCTAAACATCTCCTTTACAGATGAAGAATGTAACATTAGGAGGGACCTGAGGGCGACTGTAAAAGACTAATAATGATAATCATCATCATCATCATCATCATCATCATCACCACCATCACCTCAGAGGGGTCGTGGAGCCACTGACCGTCCACAAAGAACTTGTACTGATGTTCACCCTCAGGAAGATCCAAGATGGCCACGAAATCATTATGGCTTCAAAACAAACAAACACACTGAAATTACTACTGGTGTCTCTGCAGGGTGAGAGAGAGTGTGTGTGTGTGTGTGTGTGTGTGTGTGTGTGTGTGTGTGCCGACCTCTTGTTGAGCGGAATCTTGCTGCTCCAGTTGTTGAAGGAGCCGGTGATGAACACATCTCTGCCGCCACCGGCCCAGCGAATCACAGTCGGCCGCGCCGGAGGAGGAGCTTTACACAGATCCTCCAGCCCCGGGGCCACGTCCTTATCTCCCGCAGCCTGCACACACACACAGACACAGACACACCTAAATACACTGAGCTGTTGGGGTTGTCTGTCTGTGTGTGCATGTGTATTTGTGTGTGTGTCTGTCTGTCTGTGTTTGTGTGTTGCACACCTTGGACTCCGGGCCATGTGTGTTGAAGATGTTGGGGTCATCTGTGCTGTCCATCATCCGGCTGGGCTCCAGATCTCGCTGCCCACCGCTGTCTGAGCGCTGCGGCTTCACTCCCGCACACACACGCTCACTGGTGTTCCCCATGCTGGAGCCAGCAGCCTACACACACACACACACACACACACACACACACTGAGTGAATCTGCATCAGCATAAACAGCTGAATAATTCGAAGCTCTTATGTTTATAATGATGATGATGAACTCTGATTAATGTGCTGTAGATCTTAACTTCACATTTTCACCACACACTGTGTCTGAAATATAGCGCACTGCTCTATCACCCACTCACTCACTCACACACACACACACACACACACACACACACACACACACACACACACACACACACACACACACACACACAGTTCTGGGAGAGCCTGACTCCCTGTCCCTGTTTGTCTGCAGAGCCGGTCTGAGGTGAAGGCTGCTGGATGTGCTCCGCGGCTGCAGGATCTGCGTGCTCTGCTATATTTAGACGCGGTTTACACTGTTTACATGAGGAATGCGAGCTGTTTGCTAACTGTTAGCATGATTATCTGCTGTTGTGCGATCAAAATCCCTCTACACACACTCTACGCAGTCCCCGCTGCACGTGTTAACGCGTCTGCTGTGAAATAAACCGAGAAATGGAGAATAATTACCGCAGATGAAGGAGAATCGGGGTTACTTGCGAAGCTGCGAACAGCTGATCTCCAACAACATACTGAAACCGGAGCGCTACGGCAAACCGAGCGGTACAAAACACGTCTGATTACGAAACGCGCTGCGGCTCAACATGACTTCCTCGTGCGCTGGCGGATAATTACGGGCGAATATTAATAAATATGAACAGCTGAAGAATGACTTTGACGGCATCGTCATTAAAAAACGAAACCCCAGGCTTTATATACCGCGTTACAGCGCTAAATGCGCTTTACTCCTTACTCTCTCTGTAGACGCAGGTGTGCGTCATGACGTCATAAATACAGCAGAACTTAAGAGAGAACTTTCAGCATAACATTTACTCAAAACCATAAATGCTAAATGTACAGGGTTACTTCTGAATACCAAACACACGGCTAACATCTGCGCTGGTGTATAAACAGCTTATTAAAAGTGATGTGTACAGGTGTTGTCATACAGCAAACCACAGGTCAGCATCAGCCATCTGAAGTCACACCTCACTGTTTACATCTCAGCTTCAGCGTGTGAGCAGCTGTGACGTGACGGAGTTTATCAGCGATTTACAGGAAAAATCCAACCAAGACGAGTCCATCACTGAAGAACTGGCCCTGCAGCGCTAAACAGCATCTGACATGAGCTTCCATATCTGCACTGAGGTGCATCATGCAGGCCCGTAGCCAGCCTGGTGAAAGGTTCTTTTTTTCTCAAAACGTGGACCTTTTTGCAGTTATACGCCTCAGTTTCTATTTAACTATGATATTTGATTACTGCATTTTAGTGACATTTTAAGCAGTATTTTTTTCTGCTGGATTAGCTAGTTGGATGTCATCATAACCAAACTTTTTGATGTACTAAAAATATTTCCTAAAAATTTGCAAAAAAAACAATTAAAACATTTTTAAAATACAAATTTATTACATCATATATCATTAGGAAAAAATAGGAATCTGTTAAAGTTTTAAAGTAAAAAACTGTAGCCTACTGTAATTTATTAGACTAAAAACAAACTGGCCAGCACATTCAACTGTCCTCAGTCACAATTTGGACATTTCAATAAAAAAATAATAATTAAAACCAATAATAATAATATAAATCATATAATAATAAAACAATAATAATGAATTCTTCAAAAATTTTCTAGCCTCTTTGGTGAAAAAAAAAATACATTTGAAAATTCCTGGATATCAACAATAGCCAAAACATATTCAAATTAATGTAATATGGTCCGCTTATGATGCTTCACACCTTTTTATTGCTCATTTTTTATTTCAGGAATAAGGTCCAAGATTTAGAATAAAAGTTACCTGTAAAATGTTTTCTCTGTTTAAAAACAATTACAGTAGTGAAAGAAGACTTCTCCTACATCAGATTATAGTCAACAGCCGACAGAGGATTCCGTTTGGATTATTTTCATTATTTATGATGGCATAGCAGTCAAAATAGGACAAATGAGCTCATGTATGGGACAAATTCTGGACCTTTGTCAGTGAGGGGTGGGTCTTCCGAACCCCCCCTGGCTACAGGCCTGAAAAGTTCGAACACATGTTTTCTGCTTATAGTAAACATGTTTTAAAGAGAGTTTTGGCTGTAAAAGCGCACCTACAGGTGTTTCAGGCGCAGCTCAGATTTTCTCTAGATCATAATTTATTTTATTTATATTAATTTGGTCTAAAAAATGATTAGACCTGTCCAGTTTCATCTGGAATGCTTCCCAGATCACCTTCTGAAGTGGTTTGAGCGATCAAATTTATATCCGTTCAGAATAAAACGAATGAAGTGACCGAACACAGACGTGATGGAAATAGCACCTTTTGCTGTGAAGTAACATCGGACGGCTGAGGACTCTGCTTGCCATTAAAGCCTTTGTCGGTTATTTAAAAAAAATAATGGCAAAAATAGGGAAAGGGAGGTCATGTACTGGACAAGTGCTGTCTGCCTTTTCTGCCTCTCTTGCTCTTTTCGACTCATAGCGTTACTCAGTAAGGATGTCGCATCAAAGATTGAAGTGTTACCGCTCAGTGGGTTATGTCACGTTACTCGTGTCACATTGTTGTGGCTTTGAGGCTCCATGGGATTCTAATTACTGGCCATAGTTATTTTAAAATTCACTTTATTACAATATATATTAAATATATATATATATATTATATTGATTATACAATAAATGTATTATATAATATTAAATTACATAAAATAATTAAAAGGAAATTTCTGGACCTTTTGGCCATGGGGGGTGGTTCGTTCGAACCACCTGAACCCCCCCCTGGCTACGGGCATGTCATGGGAAGAGGGAGAAACCAAACCCAGGTGCTGCTTCTTCTTCTGTGGTATTTTATTGGCAGCTTGCAAACTGAGTGTATAACCGCCACCTTCTGGACTGAGATGTGATCTTTAGGGATATATAAATATATACTTTGTAAGTATTAATATAAAAAAATAAATAAATAAATAAAACAAATTCCTATGTCCTATTTGCTAGCTGTGTTGTTTTCAGAAACTGTATGACTGTTGAACATGTTCCAGACAGACTCAATATGTGCTTTAAAGTCATGTTGTTCTTAAATATTTTCTGTATTTGTTCTCATTCTTCTGAATATTTTCCACAAGACAATATAACGTGTTCAACAGATTCTGGTTCTTTGCAATATGAACACATTCCATTTTGATGTTTCCCTATAATGCACAAACCACTGTTTAACCCTGTGTGACCTATTCTTAATCTTGTGAGCCATGTTTCTTCCTGTCGTGTTAGTGAACTGTTCTTTTTGACTATTACCTCCGGTTGAATTTCGAATAAATGTCTGCCTTTCTCATCTTTATCCCATTTCTCTTGCCATAATCTTTTAACACGATCTTTAATTATTGTTTTGATTTCTGATTTGCAAAGAGGAACTTGTATTTCTATTTGATCTGATTTGGTAGCTTCTTTTGCCATGTTGTCTACTATCTCATTACCCTCAATACCAGAATGTGCTGGGACCCAAACAAACTGTATATAAGTCCTTTGTTGATTTATTTGATATATCAGCTGATGTATTTCATTTAAAAGATCCTGTCTGCAAGCAGATTTTCCACTCTGAATACTCAACAGAGATGACATTGAGTCTGAACATATAACTGGTTTGTTTGGCTTGACTTCCTCTACCCATTGTAGTGCTATTACAATAGCCATCATTTCAGCAGAGTAAATGGAGAGGTGATTTGAGGTTGGTTTTTGTATTTTAGCTCTATATTTGGGATTGTATACTGCCGCCCCAGTTTTACCAGTTGGTTCTTTTGATGCGTCTGTATATATTTGTACTGCTCCATTATACTTTGTTTCTAAATATTGCTTAATATTTTGACATTCTCCTTTTAACTTAATTGCATTCTTTATTTCCAGATGTACTACAGGAAAACAAAACAACCAAGGTGGAATTGAGCTCATATAGTTATTTTTACTACAAGAAATAGTACTGATCCCCATATCTTCTGCCTCTTTGCTACTGTTCCATCCAAAGCTACAACTTTTAGTGTGACCATATTCCCAACATTCATTTAACACCATTTTTGTGGGGTGTGTAGCTTCTTGTCCTTTTAGATTTACCCAATATGATAAAGAGAGTTGTAATCTCCTGATATTTAATGGCATCTCCCCTGTTTCAACCTGCAATGCTGGGATTGGAGAGGTTCTAAAAGCTCCACAACATATTCGAAGTGCTTTGGCCTGCACCCTGTCAAGTTCTACTAATGTGGTTTTTGCTGCTGACTTATATACTACACTTCCATAGTCAAAACCTGAACGAATTATGGCAATATATATGCTTTTCAAAGATGACCCTGTTGCCCCCCAATTGTATCCTGCCAAACATTTTAATACATGAATTGCTTTCTTACTTTTATCTATCATTTTCTGAACGTGATTTTTGAAGGTAAGCTTACAGTCAAACCATACCCCTAGATATCTTATATCACTAGCTTGTTTAAGGTGCTGTCCATACAATTTAAGGTTTATTTCGGGTTTTTACATTTTTTTTGAAAAACAGATAAATTGACTTTTTTCCTCTGATAAATGAAATCCCCATTCAAATGACCATTTTTCAACCTGACTTATTGCTGACTGCATTCTGTTCTGTAAATTGGCAATACTGCGGCCCCTTACCCACAATGCTCCATCATCTGCATATAGCGCTCTGTTTATCCTATGTTCCACTCCATCAAATACATTGTTTATCATTATATTAAAAAGAACTGGGCTACTCACACTTCCTTGTGGGGTGCCATTTTCTATTGAATATGTGCCTGATGTCCTATTCCCTATTCTAACTTCTATGGTTCTTCCCATTAAAAAATCTCTAATCCAATTAAACATTTTACCACCTATGCCCATTTTATTCAGCTTTATTAACAGTCCCTCCTTCCATAGCATATCATACGCCTTCTCTATGTCAAAAAAGGTTGCCAAGACTGACTATTTACTTGTGCCTTTCTAATTTCATTTTCTAGACATACTACAGGATCCATTGTTGTTCTTCGATTACGGAACCCACTTTAATAAGGTGTAATTAGTCCCCTACTTTCTAAATAATACACTAATCTTTTAGTTATCATTCTCTCCATAAGTTTACATAAGTTAGATGTTAAGGCTATAGGTCTGTAACTAGTGATTTGTCTTTGCCAGGTTTTCCTATGGGAACTATAACTGAATGTTTCCATTTATCGGGCAATTTTCCTTGTTCCCAAATTTTATTATAGAGATCAACTAATAAGGTTTTTGCTACATCAGAGAGTTGTTCAATCATTTTGTAGCTTATTCCATCTTTCCCTGGTGATGTGTTTTTAACTCCTATCATTGCTCTCTTTAATTCAAACAGCGTGAAATTTGCTTCCAATGGGCTCTCCCCCACATCTTTTTTTGCCAAAACTTCTTTATTGTCTTCAATTATCCTAATTCTATTATTTAGCTCCTCATGTGAGAGATTCTGTGAACTATGTATCTTTACAAATCCTTTTGCAAGCATATCAGCTTTGTCTTCATTGGTAACTGCTTCAATTCCATTATTTCTTAAAGTTGGTAGAGAAAATTCCATTCCTACCCCTCCCATCTTTCTAATCATTCCCCATATCTCCTTAACATGTACATCTGTTCTGATATTGCTGCAATAATCTCTCCAGTATTTCTTTTTGGCTTCTTTGATGGTTCTCTTGGTTTTTGCCGGTGCTCTTTTATATTCCATTAAATTGTCAAAAGTATGATTTAACTTTACAATTTTGAAGGTTTTGTTCCTATTTTTAACTGCTTTTTTGCACTCATCTGTCCACCATGGTACCATTTTCTTTTTCCTAGCCCCTGATGTTTTACCTATTACCTCTTCTGCTGATTCATGTATTAAGCTTGTAAACATGTTATTTAATTCCTCGATATTGTTACTCATGTTCGGCATAGCCTCAATCAATTTACAGCTTGCTTTAAAACTGAACAGTTCCCAATTAGCTTTTCTCGTTTTCCACCTTTTAGCCCAATTTTCTTCTAAATTGACATTTTGATTTCTTATTTTTGTCCAAATTAAATAATGATCACTTCCCATTGTATTGTTATTTACTTCCCATATACATGTTCCTGCCAGTTGCTGTGAAACAAAAGTCAGATCAATTGCTGATTCCTTACCATGAGTAACATCGTATCTTGTAGCTCTTTCATCATTTAAACACACTAGTTGTTTATCATCCATTACCTCCTCTATGATGCCTCCATTACTATCTGTTTTTGTACTTCCCCACAATGAGTTATGAGCATTGAAATCTCCGCATAATATTAGTTTTGAGTTTTCTGCTTCACAAACTTCCTCCAGCATTTCTCTAGTAATTTTTTGACAAGGATTGTATAAGTTGACTATTTTTATTTTTGTTTTATTGACCCAAACCTCATTGATAACAACTTCAAGCTCACTAACACCCTTAATAGTTTTATAATTCATACCGTTTTGAATAAATGTAACTACTCCACCTCCCATTGCACAAATTCTATCTTTACGCACTGCTGTGTATCCATATATTGTAAAGTCAATTGAGGGTTTCAGCCAAGATTCCAGTATGCAAATAATGTTTGGTTTTATTGTTTGCTCCTGAATATACTATTTTAATTCCTGTCCATTGGCAATTAAGCTCCTAGCATTCCACTGTAAAATGGATAACATCATTAATACCCACCTCCACATATTGACTGAGTGTCTGACATCCCTGTTATTAATGCTGCGTTAATGCTCTCTACTGTTAGCTCTTCCATCTCTAAATACTTTTCTGCCGCTTTTACAATTATCTTAGTTCTCTCAGTTCTGCTAGTTGTCTGAGCTGAACAGTTAATGACTTCCACCATGAATGCTACAAATTTCTTCTTTTCCACTACTAGCGTGTCTTTAGTAACTTTACAGCATGTCTGTACTCTTGAGGGTTGAGCTGGGGGATGAATAACAGGTATTGCTCTGCTAGTCGTAGCAACAGTTTTAACCTTTTGGATTGCTTCAGCATACGTAAGTTTTCCTTTTACTTTCACATTTTGGATCTGAACCGCCTCTTTTATGTGCTTCACAGCCTTTGCAAGCAGCGCTGTGGTCTCCTCCGCAATTGCAACATTTGATCTTTGCTCCACTTTCACATCCCCCATATTCATGATCCCCTCCGCATTTAGCACAGCGATGTTTGCCCTTGCATGCTGCTGCAATATGACCAAAACGCTGACATTTGTAGCATCTCATTGGTGGAGGAACATAAGGTTTAACTATGTAGCTGACATATCCAATTCTAATTCTTTCGGGTAATTGGTCTTCATCTATAGTTAACAACACTGACAAACTTGGTCCCTTAACTCCGTCGCGTCTATATGTAAGCGTTTAACTTTGGTAACCCGCACACCTCTGACATTTACTCTGATTTGTTCCTCAGTAATCTCTGTTGATACTCCTGATTTGACACCCCTGAGTTTTCCTCTTTCTTCCCATACTTGTGGTTTAATCTCCTTCCCAAGCAGTGATTTACACTTCATTAATCCATGTTGCTGATCTTTATCTCTGCATAATATCATTAAATTTCCATCTCTTAATGTTTTAACAAATAGCACATCACCAACTAATTTATGGATAGCTTCACTAACCTTCAATGGATTCAGTGTGCATAAGGATTGAAATCGCAGTAGGACTTTTGTTTTCATTGTTTCCTTTTCCTTTCCCTTTTCCTCGTCAGATTCTCTCTGCTTTCTTTTTTTGCTTTACCGATTTACCGTTTTCCATTCTTGATTATTTGAATTTCCCTCGCTATTACTCCATCAATCTTCATCGTCCAGCTCGTCTACCTCAATGTCACTTTCTACATTCACCTCACTTCCTGTCCCTCCCTGATCACACCTCAGTCCTCCCGGCTCAGTCATTTTTCGACCCCGAGTCGCATACTTATACTACGACCTAAAAGTATGTACTTTTTTGTGGAGGAAAAATATATACTTTTGAGTGTGTAAAAGTATGCAAGCTTTGGGACACACTACTTCCTCGTTACACAGATCGTTGTGTTGCTTAATTAAGAGCCCTGTCAATCATCCACATTTCTGTCGTATTTAATTTCCTACCTTATTGGAGAAGCAGCAGCAGGATAATCTCCCATTCACGAGTCTTTCATGCAGAGAAATCTCCTCAGGTCTTTGGATAATTCTGCATTCAGACGGTAATGTCCAAACACGTCTTTATATAAGTTCAGTATTGTTGTTGCAGATGAAATATAACACAGACAGCGCTATTTAAATATTCTCCAGTGGGCTAGATATTAACTAACAGTCATACAAACATCTGTACCGAAGCCTCTCTGCTTGACGGTTGGTCTCGTGCGTCCATCATGTTTGTAGTTTGTTTACACTTTTCACCCGCGTTTTGTAGTTCTAATCGAATTCACGTCCAACGTGCAATGTACTGTGGGCAATATCAGCGGTTAGAGTATGGACGCTTCCACACTTAACATTTTGACCGGAAATAGTAAACCATCCGGGAATTTTTGGCATACTCTTTTCAACATACTACGATTTGGGACATACTAATTATATTTGCACATACTATTTAGGACGGATAGTATGCGGATTGGGACGCAGCACCAGGGTCTTCTTCTTCTTCTTCAATTTATTGGCGGTTGACAAACAACAAAATGGTGTATTTCCGCCACCAACTGGTATGGAGTGTGGATCATTATGACTGAACTCTCACATATCGCTTTCTTTTATTAAATTCTCTCCCATAAATCAGTGTTTTTAAGATACTGCAATAAAAAGTTAAAACATTTATTTCCTGAATTACTTTGTAGAATGTCATTCAATTTGAATTGAACTCTTATTTCTTCTAAATTCTTACTAAGAGCCCTCCTTTCATCTTCATATACTTCATGCAGTGTAGTATAACATGTTCTACCGTCTCTTCTTGTCCGCAAAACTCACATTGTGTCCTGTACCATGTTTTCCCATTTTAAAAAGTGTACTATTTAATTTTGTGTGCCCAAATATCATCCTAGATATTATTATTTCCTCTCTCCTGTTTTTCCCAACACATCTCATTTCTCCTACTTTCCTTTGCATACTATAAAACCACCGGCCCTTTTTCTCATTATCCCATTGTTTTTGCCACCTTTCCTTCATTCTTTTCTTAATAATACTCTTGATTTCACTCCTACTTATACTTACATTTAGAAATCAGAAAGTAGACCAGACATTTTAATAGAAATAATGTAAACATTACTCAGAATTCAAATGATGGGTATAAGTGATATTTTTATGGGTACCTGTGCATATTGGTGTTCAAGGAAATGAAATTGCAGATAAAGAAGCAAAACCATCTGTTAAAAATAATGACATTAGTTATTTTGTAAACTTGCCAGTGAAGAACTTGAATCTGAACATATGACTGACTTTAAAGGTCTTATCTCCTCTACCCTTTGTATTGCTAATAATAGTGCAATCATTTCTCCTGTATATACCGAGACTTCATCACTAATCCTTTTCCCTACAGATACTTGAAAGTCAGGAACTGTAGAGGCCACACCTACTCTATTTAGACTCTTAGATGCATCTGTATATATTTTAACATAACTGTAAAATTCATTAATATATTTCTGTACATAACACAAATTACATTCATCCTTTTCTCTCTTTTCTAATAATGTAAAATCTACTGATGCATCTGGTAGTAACCATGGATTAACCACTGGTAAAGGTACAGTAGGACTAGTATTTAATTGACTTACTTTTATTTCTGTTGCTTTTTTTAACACTGTCCATCCAAAACTTTTATTTTCCCTCCTCTCTTTTTAGGTTTTAGTGTTTCTAATGTTGGATGTTCATAACTATGACCTTTCGAATTTACCCAGTAACTTACTGACAGTTGGACTCTTCTCATTTCTAAGGACATTTCCCCCATTTCAATTTGTAATACTGCAACTGGTGTGGATTTAATCGCACCTGTATATAATCTTAATACCTCATGTTGTGTTTTATCTAGTTTTCTAAGAGATGTCTCTGCTGCTGACCCATATACCACAGAACCATAATCTAGCACTGATCTAATCAACCCATTGCATTTGTCCTTTTATACCTAACTTCCATAATTTAATTAATAACCCTTCTCTCCACATCATGTCGTAAGCTTTTTCTATATCAAAGAAAACAGCCACTACACTCTCCCTATTTATCTGTGCTTTCCTAAGTTCATGCTCGAGGCACACAACTGGATCCATAGTATTTCTCCCCCTCCTAAACCCACTCTGGTATTTAGAAATACATTTATTGGAGTCACGTGGCGTTTGGAGGCTAGATGGCTGCTTAACGTGGAGCTCCGCGCCGCTTGAATATAATTATCCTGTTAAATCATTATAACACGGTCAACTTCAACAGTGAGTCGCATACTTTTTGATACTGAAAGCAAAAAAAAATGTCGAAGCAGTCGAAAATCTTGACTTCAGGGGACATTAAGAGGCATTTGAGATCTCAGGCCTCCGACATGCCTCATGATGGCGAAAACGTTTCCCTGCAGCCGGTTACGGAAAGTGTTGGATCACAAGATATCTCGAATATTTACACCATGCTGAAGAAAATATCAGAGGATATGGGAGGCATTGAGGATATTCGTAGATCAACAACTTCTGTGGAAAACAAGCTGTCGGCTCTGATCACGCGAATCGAGGATGTCAAAAAACGTGTGGAGTTTCTTGAGGAAACAAAGAAAGAGCGGCAAACGAATCCGGCGGCCAGTAGGTCTGAACTGGATCAGTTAAGAGAGAAAATAGAGGATATGGAGAATCGGAATCGACGTAATAATCTTCGTTTCATCGGGGTGACTGAAGGGAAGGAAAACGGGAATATGATAAAGTTCATGGAAGATCTGATATCTACAGTACTCGACACCACGGGAAACAAGAGGGAGATAGAACGAGCTCATAGAGCTCTCGGTCCAAGACCAAATCCTGAGGATAAACCTAGACCTATTCTTGTCAGGTTTTTAAGGTCAGGAGATCGAGATGCCGTTTTACGCGCGGCGAGGGAGAAAGGAGAGATCCAGTACGAGGGGAATCGGATTCTAGTTTTCCCGGATTTCGCCCGAGCGACCCAATTGAAACGAGAGAAGTTCAGGGAATGCAAAAGAGTTCTTCATGCTCGAGGGGTGAAATTTGCAATGATGTATCCAGCGACCCTAAGGATTGAGACTGGCGAAGGGTATAAACGTTTTGCTTGCCCTAAAGAAGCCTTGAGGTATGTCACGGAATTGGGACTGTAACAGGGCTTATCCTGTATGCAAGCTAACTGTTATGTTGGAGTCTGATAGGATATAAGAAATATGTTGAACTACTTTTAAAAGACATTGTTTTGAAGACATTTAAGTTGACCGAGGACTGAATATTTTGAGGCGATGGTGGGAAGCCGTTAACGGTGGCTCACAACCTGCCTGCGAGTCATGGACCAAAACGTTTCTTTGCTATTACTTTTGTTTGAAAATATACGTTTTGATATGGACTGGAGGGGTTTGCGCTTTGTTCTTGTTACAGCGCAGTTAGTTTTTTTTAAATTACGGTTGGGGTGTCAGTGGCAGATTGATATAATTCCGATGACAATTGCTATTGCATATAATTTCTTTTTTAAAAATGGCATTACACCTTTCTAAAGTATTGCGTCTCACCACATGGAATGTTAAGGGGTTAGGACATCCAATCAAAAGAAAGATTATGTCAAAGTTAAGGGCAGGAAAATATGATGTCGTATTTCTTCAAGAGACCCATCTCTCTCAAAAAGAAGCAGATAAATTAATGGGAGGCTGGGTCGGGAAAGTATATTGTAATGAGGGTACAAGTAACAGTCGGGGGGTGATTACACTGGTTAACAAACAATTACAATTCAAAAGTATCAAACAAATTAAAGACAAAGAAGGGAGAATCCTTATTATAGTGGCGGAATTAAACGGGCATAACTTAATATTAGCTAATATTTATGCACCTAATACAGATGATATTAGTTTTTTTGTTAATTTAGAGGGTATGTTAAACACAGTCGGGCAATGGGATATAGTCTTAGGGGGAGATCTGAATTTGGGTGTTTGATCCTGTGCTTGACCGGAGTAGCTTTATGAAAATAAGAATGCCTAAAGCTTGCGTTAATTAAAAGATATTTGCAAAGTTCTTGGGTTGGTAGATATTTGGAGAATTCTTAATCCTAATGGGAGAGAATATACATTTTACTCTGCTCCACATAAACGATATTCCAGAATTGATTATTTTTTGATATCAAAGTCTCTTGTTTCTTGCTCTACTTGCTCTATTGGTACAATTATTATATCAGATCATGCGTGGGTCAGTATGGAAATCATTCCACAACAGGTAAGCCAACATTGTTACAGATGGAGATTTAACTCTTCACTTTTACAAATACCAGAATTTAATGAAGCATTAAAACAACAGATTTCAATTTACAAAGCGACCAATTTGGCAACGGCACTCTCTGCAGCAATTGCTTGGGAAGCAATGAAGGCGGTGTTAAGGGGTAATGTTATTCAATATGCATCCTTTATTAAAAAGCGCAATAAAAGAGATTTAACTAACTTAGAAAGGGAAATTAAAGAAAGTGAACTAAAGATGATGAAAAAGATAACACAAGAAGGGTTGAGACAATTGACTCAGTTAAAATATAAGTTCATTCATTCATTCATTTTCTGCCGCTTTTCCGGGGCCGGGTCGCGGGGGTAGCAGTCTTAGGAGAGAACCCCAGACTTCCCTCTCCCCAGACACTTCCTCCAGCTCCTCCGGGGGGATCCCGAGGCGTTCCCAGGCCAGCCGAGAGACATAGTCCCTCCAGCGTGTCCTGGGTCTTCCCCGAGGCCGCCTCCCGGTGGGACATGCCTGGAACACCTCCCTAGGAAGGCGTCCAGGAGGCATCCGAAACAGATGCCCGAGCCACCTCAACTGACTTCTCTCGATGTGGAGAAGCAGCGGCTCTACTCCGAGCTCCTCTCGAGTGACAGAGCTCCTCACCCTATCTATAAGAGTGCGCCCTGCCACCCTTCGAAGAAAACTCATTTCAGCCGCTTGTATCCGAGATCTTGTCCTTTCGGTCATGACCCAAAGCTCATGACCATAGGTGAGAGTAGGAACGTAGATTGACCGGTAAATCGAAAGCTTTGCCTTTCGGCTTAGCTCCTTCTTCACCACGACGGACCGGTACATCGACCGCATTACTGCTGCCGCTGCACCAATCCGCCTGTCAATCTCACGTTCCATCCTTCCCTCACTCGTGAACAAAACCCCGAGATACTTGAACTCCTCCACCTGGGGTAAGGACTCTCCTCCAACCTGAAGATGGCAAACCACCTTTTTCCGGTGGAGCACCATGGCCTCGGACTTGGAGGTGCTGATTCTCATCCCAGCCACGTCACACTCGGCAGCAAACCGCCCCAGTGCATGCTGAAGGTCCATGTTTGATGAAGCCAACAGAACAACATCATCTGCGAATAACAGAGATGAGATTCTGTGGTCCCCCAACCGGACCCCCTCCAGCCCCAGGCTGCGCCTTGAAATTCTATCCATAAAAATTATGAACAGAATTGGAGACAAGGGACAGCCCTGCCGGAGTCCAACATGCACTGGAAACAAGTCTGACTTATTGCCGGCAATGCGAACCAGACTCCTACTCTGTTCATACAGGGACGAGACGGCCCTTAACAGAGCGCCTCTGACCCCATACTCCCCGAGCACCCTCCACAGAATGCCACGAGGGACACGGTCGAACGCCTTCTCCAAGTCCACAAAAACACATGTGGACTGGTTGGGCATACTCCCATGAACCCTCGAGCACCCTGGTGAGGGTATAGAGTTGGTCCAGTGTACCACGGCCCGGACGAAAGCCGCATTGTTCCTCCTGGATCCTAGGTTCAACCATTGGCCGGATCCTCCTCTCCAGTACTCTGGCATAGACTTTCCCCGGGAGGCTGAGGAGTGTGATCCCCCTATAGTTGGAGCACACCCTCCGGTCCCCCTTCTTAAAAATGGGAACCACCACCCCAGTTGCCCAGTCCAGAGGTACTGTCCCCGACCTCCATGCGATGTTGTAGAGACGTGTCAACCAAGACAGCCCCACAACATCCAGAGACCTAAGATACACAGGGTGAATCTCATCCACCCCCGCTGCTTTACCACTGCGGAGCTTGCAAACTACCTCAGTGACTTCAGCTTGGGTGATGGGTGAGTCCACCCCTGCATCCCCAGTCTCTGCTTCCTCGATGAAAGACATGTCGGTCAGGTTAAGGAGATCCTCAAAGTATTCCTTCCACCGTCCGACCACATCCCCAGTCGAGGTCAACAGCTCCCCACTTACGCTGTAAACAGTTTCGATGTGGAGCTGTTTTCCCCTCCTGAGGCGCCGGACAGTTTGCCAGAATCTCTTTGGGGCCGACCGATAGTCTTCCTCCATGGTCTCCCCGAACTCTTCCCAGGCCCGAGTTTTTGCTTCCGCAACCGCCCGGGCTGCAGCACGCTTGGCCTGCCGATACCCATCAGCTGCCTCGGGAGTCCCGCAAGCCAACCAAGACCTGTAGGACTCCTTCTTCAGGTTGACAGCATCGCTTACTTCCGGTGTCCACCACCGGGTTCGTGGATTGCTGCCCCGACAGGCACCACAGACCTTACGGCCACAGCTCCTCACGGCCGCGTTAACAATGGAGTCGGAGAACATGGACCACTCAGTCTCCATGTCTCCAGCCTCCCTCAGGATCTGGTCAAAGCTCTTCCGGAGGTGAGAGTTGAAAATTCCTCTGACTTGGGGTTCAGCCAGACGTTCCCAGAGGACCCTCACAATACGCTTGGGCCTGCCAGGTCTGTCCAGCTTACCCCCTTGCCAGCGGATCCAACTCACCACCAGGTGGTGATCAGTTGACAGCTCTGCCCCTCTCTTTACCCGAGTGTCCAAGACATACGGTCGGAGATCAGATGATACAACAACAAAGTCGATCATTGACCTCCGCCCTAGGGTGTCCTGGTGCCATGTGCACTGATGAACACCCTTATGCTTGAACATGGTGTTTGTTATGGACAAACTGTGATTAGCACAGAAGTCCAATAACAAAACACCACTCGGATTCAGATCAGGGAGGCCGTTCCTCCCAATCACGCCTCTCCAGGTATCACTGTCGTTACCCACGTGGGCATTGAAGTCCCCCAGTAGAACTATGGAGTCCTCGGTCCGAGCACCTTCCAGCACCCCTCCCAAGGACTCCAAGAAGGCCGGGTACTCTACACTGGTGTTTGGCCCGTAGGCACAAACCACAGCGAGAGACCTATCCCTGACCCGAAGGCGCAGGAAGGCGACCCTCTCGTTCACCGGGGAAAACTCCAACACATGGCGGCTAAGTTGGGGAGCTATAAGGAAGCCCACACCAGCCCGCCGCCTCTCACCGTGAGCAACTCCAGAGTAGAAGAAAGTCCAGCCCTTCTCAAGAAGTTGAGTTCCAGAGCCCCAGCTGTGCGTGGAGGTGACCCCAACTATCTCTAGCTGGTACCGTTCCACCTCCCGCACAAGCTCGGGCTCCTTTCCTCCCAGTGAGGTGACATTCCATGTCCCAAGAGCCAGTTTCTGTGTCCGACGATCGGGTTGTCGTGGTCCTAACCTTCGACCACCACCCGTTCCACAATGCACCGGCCCCTTACGGCTCCCCCTGTAGGTGGTGGGCCTGCTGGAGGATGGTCCCACGTCGCTCTTTCAGGCTAAGCCCGGCCGGGTTCCGTGGGAAAAAACCCGGCCACCAGGCGCTCGCTTACGAGCCCCAACCCCAGGCCTGGCTCCAGGGTGGGGCCCCGGCTGCGCCATACCGGGCGACGTCACAATCTTTGACCGTCTTTTTCTCATAAGGGGTTTTTGAACCGCACTTAGTCTGACCTGTCACCTAAGACCTTTTTGCCTTGGGAGACCCTACCAGGGGCATTAGCCCCCGACAACATAGCTCTTAGGATCACTCAGGCACACAAACCCCTCCACCACGATAAGGTGGCGGTTCATGGAGGAGTAAAATATAAGTATAATATTATATTATCCAAGAAAGTTGAATTTGGGTTATTTAGGGCAAGATATACATTTTTTGAATCAGGCAACAAAGCAGGCAAGTTTTTGGCAAATTATATCAAGCAAAGAGAAATGGTGTCTCTGATTCCCTCAATTAAGTCTGATGAAGGGATAATTAAAACAAAGTTAGATGATATAAATGAAGTGTTTAAGAGATATTATAAAGACTTATACACATCCACGTGTGACACAGGAAATAATGATACAAAGGCATTTTTGAGTGCATTGGCTTTACCTAAGCTGACAGAGGAACAGAAACTAGATCTTGATTCCCCCATTACAATTGAAGAAATTGTAGAAGTAATTAGGTCCCTACCCTCCTCTAGATCTCCCGGTCCAGATGGTTTTACTGCAGAGTTTTTCAAAAGTTATGTAGCTGAGGTATCTCCAATGTTGTTGAATATGTTTAATGAGGCAATGGAGAAAGGAAAGCTACCACATACACTGACACAAGCATTAATTACACTTATCCCTAAAAGGGATAAGGACCCATCAGAGTGTAAGAATTACCGTCCGATCTCTTTAATTCCTGTAGATGTTAAGATACTTTCTAAAATTCTGGCAAACAGGTTGGAAAAGGTTATTACCACTTTAGTACATGGGGATCAGGTGGGCTTCATACGTGGGAGAAACGGGGCAGATAATATTAGAAGATTTATTAATATTATGTGGTCAATGGCAGCAATTTCACTGGATGCGGAAAAAGCATTTGACTGTGTGGAATGGGAGTGTTTATTTGAGACTTTAAAAACGTTTGGGTTTGGGGATGTTTTTCTTAAATGGTTAAGACTTTTGTACACACAACCCCAAGCTGCAGTACAGACTAATGGACAAATCTCTTCTTATTTTACCCTGACTAGAGGGACACGTCAAGGATCACCATTATCTCCCCTGTTGTTTTGCTTAGCTTTAGAGCCTCTGGCATCAGCTATAAGAGCAAGTTCCGAATTTCCTGGGGTTTCTGTGGGAGGAATAGTCCATAAGTTGATGCTGTATGCAGACGACATATTGCTGTTTGTTTCAGATCCTCAGTAATCTATAGGCTGTTTGTTAGAGATTATTAATTCTTTTTCTAAGGTCTCAGGTTACAAAGTTAATTGGTCCAAGTCGGAAGCTCTTCCTCTGACAGCTTATTGCCCTGTGTCTTTTTTCAAAAAGGCTCCATTTCAGTGGCCCAAACAAGGTTTGAGATACCTGGGCATTCTATTTCCACATAAACTTAAAGATTTGGTAAGAGTGAATTTTGAACCATTACTTCAAAAAATTTCAGGAGATCTAGGGAGGTGGTCATCACTAAATTTGTCCCTCTGGGGTAAGGTGAACATACTCAAAATGAATTGCCTTCCTAAAATTAGCTATTTCCTTCAGTCTATCCCAGTAAACATTCCTATACAATATTTTAAACAGTTCGATGGTTTAGTTAAAACATTTATTTGGAACAATAAACGTCCTAGGTTGCATATGAGTAAATTACAACAACCAGTGGATAAAGGGGGACTGGGGCTTCCCAAGCTTTTATTTTATTATTATGCTTTCAGTCTAAGACATCTAGCTCACTGGTCCCTCCCTCCTGAGAGGGCTCCACCTTGGTTTATGGTGGAACAAGCCATTCTACTTCCCCTTCCACCCCTACAATGCTTATCCATTAAACTGCCTCAAAAGGTACAGTCTCATCCTGAAATATCACATCTTCAATCAGTATGGAAAAAAATAGCAAAAACATTAAAGTTTAACCCATTTCTGAGCACAATCTCAAGTATTTGGCTGAATCCCAAACTCAGTATCGGGAAATCTAATTTTCTTTGGAAGGAATGGATAGAGAATGGTATTCTTAAGTTAGGGGATCTTTTTGAAAATGACAATTTAAAATCTTTTAACCAGTTAACCCAACATTTTGGCCTCAACAAAAATCAGTTTTGGAGATATTTACAGATTAGGCATCTATTAAACAGTACTTTTAAGACGGGTGCTCGAGCTCCAGAGGAGGACTGCAATTTATCAGTAATTCTTAGAGTATATGGCAGAGGGCATGAAGTTTCAGCGTATTATAAATGGTTAGTTGAAAAGACGGGGTGTAGTTTCTATTCTGCTCTTAAAATTGTTTGGAGTAAAGAGCTAAATTGTATATTTAGCGATGAACATTGGAAAAAAATTTGCCAAAACTGTCAAGTAATGTCAAGAAATTTGGGAGTACGCTTAATACAATTAAAAATTTTGAATCGTTTTTATTGGACTCCGAGTAGGCTTTTCAGGCTTGGGTTGAAGGACTCTGCTGAATGCTGGAGATGTGAAAGCGAAGAAGGAGACTTGATGCATGCTCTGTGGTCCTGTTCTAAAATACAGGAATTCTGGGTTAAAGTGCATAATTACATTCAGGATGTTTCTGGATGCTGCTTTTCGTTTTGTCCTAACATATATGTACTGGGAGACCCGTTCGTGTTGGGATCTGGTGTGAAGATGTTTGAGTGGATTCAAATAAGTATTATGATTGGAAGACAAATCATTATGAGAGGATGGCGTTCAGCAGGTCCACCATCATTTCAAGAATGGGTTACAGAACTGGCATACCTGCCAACACTCCTGTTTTTCCCGGGAGTCTCCCGTATTTCAGACCTGTCTCCCGTATTGGTCTGTCTCCCGGTAAACTCCCGGAATTCCCCCGCCCCCCGCTCCTCAGCATTTTGGTACAGTCCGGGCTGAAACTTGGCGCTTGTGCTCTTCCGGTGACGGTCGCGCGCTACAGTTCGCGCGCCCCCATCTCCCCAAACCTCTCACTCCTCCCGCTCCCCGTTCTTCAGTTTGCGCTAGTGTTGCCAACTTAGCGACAAATTTTCAAAAAAGCGACTAGCGACAAATCTAGCGACTTTTTTGTGTGTTACTGGCGATTTTTATAGACTGTCGTTTGTCCATTACTGTACCGTCCCTACTCTTCTCAACGAGCCTTCCCTGCAGCCTGAGAGCAGAGCACCTCTCAGCGTACCCATGGCAAATGATTGAGAACAGCTGGCAGTTTGAAGGTATTTCCCTTGTACAGTCAACCCGATCTGCTTCTCCTTTATTTTAACAATTTAATTTGACCGTTTATTCTTGTTGCACAATCAGAGATGTTTTAAGTGAGAGTTTCAGAACTTGTCTGAGTATATTACGTCTGAGAGATTACTGCAAATTCCCTACTCATCTATAATGATATACTGTATTCAAACAGCAATACATTTAGTTAAATTGACAAGCTTACATAAAGCGTAGTGCGAATATAAAATACCCCATTTATTTACCATAGGCTGTTAAACAAACAGAAATGGTAGAACGCGATGACGTCAGTAATATGCAAATTAGCGTATGACGTAATTACCCCCGGGGGGGGTGGGGGGTCTCCCGGAATTTACGAACCAAATGTTGGCAGGTATGAGAACTGGGGATGGTGGCAGCATATGAAAAAATGACATATAGATTACTAGATAAATTGGATGTTTATCAGAGAAGATGGGGAAATTATTTGGCGTTTTTGGAGAATGAATAAGGTCTTTGTGGTGAGACGCACCGTAAAAGTGTAATTATCTTATTTGATTTAAGTGTTATTATTATTGTTTAGATAGTGTATTTGTTATTTTTTTATTTATTTTTACTATTATTATGTTCTGTATGTGGTTTTTTTTTTTTAGTTATTTTTTATTGAGTCTTATATTATTTATCTGTATTTTCTGGATTTATGATAGCAACATCTAATTACAGCCACTGCCACTGTTGGGGAGGGGATGGAAAAGGGGATGTTAAAAGGAGGTTAAAATTTGTAAACTGATTGTACTGTTAAATTACTGAAGAAAATAAAAAAATTTAATCGTAAAATGTACTTGGATTATGCTTTCTTTATTTACTAGCCCAAAAATCATTTTTTACAGTGTATACCAAGTATTAAGATACAATGCTATTTATTACCATTGCTATATTTTATGTCCCTTTTACACACACACACACACACACACACACACACACATATATATATATATATATATATATATATATATATATATATATATATATTAGGAATACAACATTTTCTTAAATGGGAAATTGATTATTATTAGTTATTTTTGTTTTGTTTGTAGAAAAATGCCAGGCGCTTCAACATTTAGTACTTTACTACTTTTTGAAAATAGAATAATAGTATAATAGTTATAGAAATATGTTTCGTTTACAAATTTGCTCCACAGTAGGCATTTTCCAAAACATACTTATTGATATTTATGTTTGACTGTTCCTATAAATAATTTCCTCTTAGAAAGCTACGTTTTACAAATAACTAGATTTTGCAGTGATTCTAGTGTGGTCACTCAGTCCATTGAGATTTTCTAATATATGATTACCACATTTAAGAAAATAACTAATAAAAGTTTAAGAAAATAAATCTTCACTTGTTCATGCAGTAGTGACGACTTAAATAATAATTATATAGTCAATAATGAACAAATTCAAATGTGTACACTACTAATTAGGTTTGTAGCATCATGGGTATATTATTACAATATTCAATTTCTCTTAACTTGTTATCCAGTTAATCATATCCTTATTATAAGAGTGGTAGAAAATCAGCAATGCTTGATCAAATAGAGCACAGTTCACAACCTATTGTGTCACTCTCTTTTTCTCTTTTTCTATAGCTCTCTCATGGTCTGTGTGGGGAAACTGCTGGACCTGAAGTTCAGGAAAATAGCACGGATAAAGGTGTTCTGGAGCCAAGCACAGGAATGGGCCAAAAAAGTCTTGAAATCAAGCAAAAGCTTTAGGTAATAAACATTTTATTCTTTCTCTTTTATATAGAATAGGGAATTTTATTATTTTATAACTTAAAATGTTTTTTTATTACTTTATAACTTAATTAACATTTATGCTTAATTATTTTATAACTTTGCTGATGTCATGCAAAAGTGTGCAATGAAATCATCAACCCAAACATATTTTCAGTATATTAGAATCTACACAAAATCATGCTTTATAATGTTGTATGTGAAAAAGATAGACTTGACATATCCTGCACAAGCTGGATATATCTCTCCATACTCTCGACCTACTCTTGATTGTGGGTCGAGAGTAAAGAGAGAGATCATTGTTGAGTCTTTCTTGCTCAGCAGTTGCTAACCTTATTCCTAAATATCTTATCTTGTAAGTCATGATTCAACTCCAATATCTTGAGAACTAATGAAAAAAAAATCTATTTGAAAATGAAATGCAATCACTCGTTTAAAGCAAATTCAGTAGCCTACATATTAAAAGAAGCACCCAAATATGCACAAATTATGGACCAAGTTTGTATTTTGCTTGAGTGGTCATTACATTTGTGGGATCTGGATTAAGTAAAGAGTATCCAATTGTTAACCATTTCAGAAGTACCACCATGGACATTGCCACAGAAGATTGCACATAAGGAGTTATACTTAAGAAACTTCTTTAAGTTATGGTTCAGAGAACACACCTAGAAATGGTATACCGTTATTTAAGAAGAAACTTTGTATTGGTAGTGGACTGAGAGACGTTATCAGGTAGTGGGGTTCAAGTCTTTCTTACCTTAGAAATGTTTTTTATGGAAATGTTTAGGTGGAAAAACTAAAGGCCCTAAGCATTTACTTCGCTTAGGAATGATTTTAAACTGCAGTTTATACAGCGTAACCCTTGAAAGTTTTCTTCATCTTTGCCTCATCTTAAATTAGACTTGGTAAAGGACTTCGCTTTTTAAATTATGCATTGAAAAGACCTAAATCAACAATGTGCTAACACGAGTATATTTAAACATCTTGGTAAGTACCAGCGAATGCACAAGAGCTTGCTTATGATAGAATGCACATCGTTTCCCATATAATTCCAAAGAAAAAATATGACTGTCATCAAAAGGCAACCAAGAATTTATTAACTGTATTTTGATATATGAACTAAATACAATTACACTGGTCAGTAAAGCCAAACATTTGCCAAATGAAATGGGATGTGTAGATTAGGCATGGGACGATAACCGTTTTTAAGGTATACCGCGGTTTGGAAAAGTCAAGGTTTTAAAACCGTCAACATTTTCTGCAATACCGTTTCTACGGTATGTGTAATATTTTTTATTTACTTTTCTTTTTTTTTTTTCTTAAGACAACAATACCTCCAGCAGAAAAAAATATCCAAAGATGTCGTTTTAAGATGTAAAGAAATCAGTGTTTTAGAAACTAATGAAGACAGCAGAAGTCAATGATTCATTTGAATTATTTAGCCTGACATGTTTACTGTTCCAAAATATCAAATTTCAATTTCAAAGGGGAAAAAAGTTTTAGTTTTTTACCCAGACATTTAAAAAAAATATATTTTAGAGCAGTAATCACAATATCGTAATACAGTGAAACCGTGATATTTTTATTCAAGGTTATCATACCGTCAGAATCTTATACCGGCCCATGCCTAGTGTAGATTACTGATATGGTTTTGCTACTGTTACATCAAGGTGGAATGGTTTGTATTTACAGAATTGTTCTTTTTTTCTTCACAGCTTGCCAGTTTCGCAGCACATTGGACATTTTACAGTACAATATGTGTGCAAGACATGTGAAAACAAGGTTAGTAGTTATACAATATAACTGCATTGTGTGAATAAATGTAAACTGTCCTACAACAAGAGAATTCTGCTAAAATGTATGCCTTCTCAGAAAAGTGAAAAAAAAATAAAGTTAAAATATTTGAAGCTACAATGCTATAAATGCTGAACCAAACATTTAATGTTTGGGTGATTTATATGTTGTCTGATTTTGGTTGGTTGTGTGAAGGATTTGAAATAAATACTTCTGAAATAAAAGTATAACTTTTGTTTTCTTACTGTCTTCCCAAGGGCTGTAAAGAAGTACTGGTCCATTGGCTCCCATGTCCATCATGGTAATCTCACATTTCTTGGTTAAATGGCATATAATTTGTCTTTAAAGGGACAGATAAAACCCTATTTAATTTAGCATGAATTGGGTGTTATTTACATTTATATAATAGGTAACTGGACCACTGTTGTAGGCTCATTTTGATAGCTCATTTTGAGACAACGCTTTGTCACAACTACAGCTCAACTTATGTACTCCTTTTAAGTGGCATTTTGTTAAACAATCATTGATCCATACATTATATGCTTTGTTATTTTCTTAAGTACTTACTGTCATAATTTAATATTCAGTTGGAATAGGATGAACTTTATATCACACACAATATGATTGGATATACAATATGGGTCTTACATTTAAATGCAAACACGATATAACATAAACAGCCTTCAACGTCAACTACATTTTAGCTGTCCACCCCATTTTGTCTGGGACATTTGTAGAAGCTGAAAAGTGTTCATAAACCATGTCAGAATCAACAATTGTTTGTAACATATTTCAGAAACCAAACATATCATCTCTGTTTTTTGTTTATTTTGCCATTTCTTTCAGCCAAAAGACCTGGCCCCCGTCTTGAGAACCACAGGAGAACAAAGATGGTGACTGTGTCATAAAGGAAGTCTGCTAATAGTTCTGTTGTCAGCTTGGTGGTGCAAAGAAAATTTTCTTCTTCCCATGAAACTGAGTTGTGTGGACAACAATACATTTATAATGGAATGAAATGAGTGTGTAGAAGTTCATTCATTAATTTTCCTCGGCTTAGTCTCTGATTTATCAGGGGTCGCCACAGCGGAATGAACCACCAACTCCACTGGCATATGTTTTACGCAGAAGATGCCCTTCCAGCCACAACCCAGTACTGGGAAAGACCCATACACACTCATTCGCACGCACACTCATACACTACGGCCTATACAGCATGTGTTTGGACTGGAGCATCCAAAGGAAACCCACACAAACACAGGGAGAACATGCAAACTCCACACAGACACGCTGACTTACCCAGCCGGGATTTGAACCAGCGACCTTCTTGCTCTAAGGTGACCGCAAAGCCACTGTGCTGTCCTGCTTAGATGTTAATAAAAAGTATTTTGTAAATTAAAGTCCTGTTGTAGGATTTGTTGTTTGGTGAAATTGTTGTAAGACAAAAAATAAGTATTTATACACTCTCAAGTTCTAGTCTAGTAACAGTTTACCTTTTAGCTCTGTCTGGGCCCAGTGTTTGACACTGAACACTGTTTTTATAGAAGCTGTAGAACATCTTTAGTAGTGCTTTGGTACTAAGTACAGTTTTGATGGTCAGTATTTCAAAGCAGGGGACAAGTAAAATGTTTATACCTACATATGCTACTCTTCAGGTCAATACCTTTGCAATAATGTATTTATAAATCATTTCACAGACACATGCCATCTCAGGTTTAGTTTCAAAGAGCACTTTGAATACTCAACATATAAATGAAGTTGTGTGTGTTTCTGATAATTAAACAGAATAACAACCCCACAACATGAGGAATACATGGTCCACAGGCACACACACACAGACACACCTATCCTTCTGAGGGAATTCTCTAGCCCCTTACCCTAACCTTAACCATCACAGCTAAATATAAGTGCCTAACATAACCTGAACTTAACCTTGACCTTTAATGCATATTTTTTTTACCCTCAAACAGTTCTTTACATGAGTGTCAGATCGTCAACATGTCTTCATTTTACTGTCTTGATCCTCTATTTGTTGGTCCAATACTCAAATCAGCTGCACAAAGATTGAGACACACACAAACCCAGAGACGGGTTTTCATGTTTTATAGGGATTTTTTATACTGTACATTATACATTTTACTGTATATTCTTTCTCTCCTATATCAAACCTACCCTTAAACAATGTTGGGTAATTTAATTAGAAAAATAACTATTTACTGATTACATTAATTAGTGTTTAAAATACTATTATTATAGGGTGAAAATAAATGTAACTACTTGACTTAGTACTACAAACCATAATAAATCCTAAAACGTAGACAATATTACCATTTAGTACTTTCTTACCTTATTAACTGCTTCTTAATCATACAGTATGCCATTGTCTGAAATGTCAAATGTAGTTGATCTGAAACTGAAATATTCTGCAAAATATCAGAACTAATTTATGACTTCATTTTCGTCTTATGCTTGTGCAATGGTATTCAGAAAATCTACATTATTCTTTTTAAAAAGTAGATGTTATGCACAATATTTTTGGAAAACAAAGTATAAAGTACTCTGCTTCTGTAAATCCCTTACTTTACTTTTCCAGTGGTTCAGTATTTTGTTAAACTACTAATTATACCCAACGCCTCTTGTGCTGTTTTTCTCTTTGTAGTGTGAGTTTGATTAGTAGTCGGGATTAGAGACAAAAGTCTTTCCCAGAAGTTACAACTGATGTCTACGCTGACGCTAACAGAGGCAATACAACATGTAAGACAGTCAGAAGACATCGCTATGCAAGTGGATCTACAATCGCGTGAAATGCGGAATGATCTCATTCAACAAGTCACACACGGAATACCTAGAGGGAGGGGGAGACACACACACAGAGTGAGAGGTGCAGCGGCGCAGAGCAGCACAGACAGCTACAGAAACACAGGGAGCTGCAGTAGATGTGGTAAGAGACCGCATGCAAAAGACAAAATTTGCCCTGCAACAAAAAGCACATGCAACAAATGTAAAAAGAAAGGACACTGGCAGATGATGTGCAAAACAAAAGCAGTAAGAGAAATAACTGAAGAAATGGAAAGCTCGTTGTTTTTGGGAGCGGTTAATGAAGACACAAACGAGGAAAATTGGACAGTGGAAATAAAAATCGGTCAGACATAACTAAAATTCAAAATAGATACTATAGATACTAATAGAGCTGATGCATGCGTAATAAGTGAGGAAACATTTAAGCAGCTTGTGCCACAAAAAGAACTGTTTCCAGCAGAAACATCACTCAGCACGCCCGGAGGCAAACTTAAATGTTTGGGTCAATTTCATCCAAAGATGTCATACAAAGGTAAATGTTATCACTATCCTGTGTATGTAATTCCAGGAAAGGATGCACATAACCTGCTCAGTAGAACGGCAGCCACAGAGATGGGTCTTGTAAAGCGGATAAATGAAATAAAAGATGTGTTTCAGCAGGGAGGAAAGCTAAAAACTGAACCAGTGAAGATCATTCTAAAAGAGGGAGCTGAACCTTATGCAGTGCATGTATCACGTCGTGTACCAATTCCTCTTCTGCCCAAGGTGAAGGCGGAACTGTGTCGTATGGAACAAGAAGGCATCATTGAGAAAGTGACAGAACCAACGGAGTGGTGTGCAGCCATGGTTCCTGTACTAAAACCTAATGGTGATGTTCGTGTTTGCGTTGATCTGAGGAAGCTAAATAATGCAGTAAAGAGGGAGAAATTTGTTCTTCCCACAACAGAGGAAGTTATCTCTAAACTCTCTGGTGCCAAAATATTTAGCTCATTGGATGCAGCTAGTGGATTTTACCAAATTCCCCTTGAGGAAAAGAGCAGCAGGCTGACTACGTTCATCACTCCCTTTGAAAGATATGCATTTAAAAGGCTTCCGTTTGGGATTACAAGCGCGCCGGAGATTTTTCAAAGAAAAATGACAGAGACGCTGCAGGGACTGGATGGAGTAGCAATTTATATGGACGATGTTCTTGTTTTTGGAGAAACAGAAAAAGAACATGATGAACGACTGGACAAGGTACTCAAAGTCATTGAGGTGGCTGGATTAAAGTTGAACAAACAAAAATGTAAGTTTAAACAAAATCAAATTCAGTTTTTGGGTCACATCATTGATTCAGAGGGGGTGAGGCCAGACCCGGCGAAAGTTGACAGCATTAATAACTTTCCAGTTCCCCAGAATGTACATGAGCTCAAACGGTTCCTAGGAATGGTGAACTATTTGGGAAAGTATATTCCTAATCTAGCCACGATCGGTCAACCCATGTATGACCTTTTGAGAACCAAAGTAATGTGGAATTGGGGTCCAAGTCAAAATAACGCCTTTCTAAAAGTAAAGGATGCTCTGATGTGTGCTCCAGTCTTCACAGTTTTTGATGCCTGCAAACCCACTACATTTTCCGCAGATGCAAGCAGCTATGGAGTAGAAGGAGTCTTGCTTCAAAAGGATAATGGCGAGTGGAGACCAGTGGCGTATTGCTCAAGACGCTTAAGTGATGCTGAGTCAAGATACGCACAAATAGAAAAGGAGTGTTTAGCAGGGGTCTGGGCCTGCGAACGGTTCGAAAAATACCTTTACGGGTTAGATAGCTTCAGATTAATTACAGACCACAAACCCCTAGTTCCACTCATCAACAATAAAGATCTCGATAATGTTCCACTCAGGTGCCAGAGACTGTTAATGAGGTTGATGAGATACAGTTGCTATGCAGAGTACGCACCAGGAAAGACACTGGCCATAGCCGATGCACTGTCACGGGGTCCAAATGATACCGCCGAAAGCACAGACAGTCATTTGGAGGTAACTGCGTATATTGCCTCAGTTATCAACAATGTCCCTGCCACACCACAAAAAATGGACATTATCAGAGTGAAAACTGAAGAAGACAGTCAGTTACAGTCAGTCCTATGGTTTATCAGGAATGGTTGGCCAGAGTATGTAGCAGATACACCTGAAGCAGTTCAAGAGTACTTTCAGGTGAGAGGAGAACTGTCTGAATTCAATGGGGTAGTGGTGAGAGGCAACCATATAGTTATCCCCACCTGTATGAGAAAGGAAATCCTGGATAGAATCCATGACGGTCATCAGGGTTTACACAGATGTCGCGAAAGAGCAAACCAGGCAGTTTGGTGGCCTAACATATCACAAGACATCAAGCAGCAAGTGCAAGAGTGCCTATACTGCATAAAAACAAGATCTGCACAACGGAAGGAACCGTTAATTCCAAGTGAATTACCCTGTAGACCCTGGGAGAAAATAGGTGTAGATTTGTGTGAACACAACAAATCCCAGTACTTAGTCATATCTGATTATTATTCCAGATATATCGAGATCTTGTCACTTCCTGCCCCTTCCACGGCTCAAGTGATCGAAAAACTTAAAGCCACATTTGCTCGTTTTGGGATTGCAAGTGAGCTAAGAAGTGATAATGGCCCACAGTTCTCAAGTAAAGAATTCAAAGACTTCAGTTCTGAATATGACTTCGTTCATGTTACTTCCAGTCCAAACTTCCCTCAAAGCAATGGTCATGCAGAGAGAGCTGTGCAGGTAGCTAAGAACATTTTGAGACAGCAAAACCCTCTGCTGGCTCTCATGTCTTATAGGGCCACTCCATCTGCATCCACCGGGTACAGCCCAGCGGAACTCTTAATGGGAAGAAAGATAAGGACAACAATTCCAACATTGGAAGAGAATCTAAAACCTGCCTGGCCTAAAGATGAAAAAGTCAGAAATGCTGATGCCCTAGCAAAAGGTAAACAAGCATTCTTCTATAATCGCCGAAATGGAGTGAGAAACTTGCCTTCATTAAAACAAGGAGATACAGTTCGTGTCAGAGTCAGTGAACAGGGGCGCAACTGCCCATTTACTGAGGGGTATGCGGGTTCAAGTTTTGCGCCCCCCCCCCCCCCCCCCCCCCCCATATTCAGCATGTTAAGTCACAAAGAATTACATCTCATCCCACCCCAAATTTCTTCTCGATTCCATTTTCCTCACTAAATAATTATAGCACCTTGACATACCTTGCTTTTGTACTTTTTGTACATTTGTCGAAACAAAATGATAGATATGGGAGTCCTAAAGGGCAAAAGAACTTAAAATTGCAATCACTTCTCACATGAATACTGTGAGAGGTTTAGGGTCTGTCTTTGCATAAATAATTGATTGAAACTGCTATTACACCTCTCACAAAGTGAAATAAAAAAGACAGTAAAATGTTTAGTGTAAAAAATAAACAGAGACAAACTGCCTGAAATGTTTTATTTTATCAAAATGTTATGGGCAAACGTTTTTGGAACTAAATTGAATTAGTTTTGAGCACAAAAAGTTACCAAAAGGCCTGATGTATCAGTATGATACATAATAAATTTATAAAAACATCTATATGGTATAAAAATGGATCTTGATAGAAGGATTAATAAACATTTCAGTTCCAAAAATGTGAATATTCTGACTATTGGTCAATGTGTCAGTTTTAACAGGGTTAAGAATCATTATAATCAAGTATATAAAATTTATAGAGAAATTTTAAATTCAAATATTATTTTCTATTTTGTCTGAAATATATTCAGTAGGCCCACAGTAGGATTTTTAGCCCATCATTGAGTCTATGTATTAACTTGTGTAAATGTGTGTACATTTATATTTACTCAGTTTTTAAATTCATTTCACTAATTTTATTGTAATATAACAATAGTAATATTAAAATGTTCATACGATTTATTTACAATACAGTTTGTAAAGTAATATTTTCTGCCTTTTAGTAGATATATTATATGAGTGACTTGCTTTGTTTACCAAATAAGCGGATCTAATTTGATTTGCATTGTAAACATTAAATAAAAGTAAAAAGGTATTATTGTTTACTTCATATATATATATATATGTTTTTAGTTATGATAATCCTAAAATCATTCCGCATAAATCCGCAGATTTTTTTACTAAATTCTCAGCAGAAGTAGCAAAAAATATCTGCACATTCTGTCTGGCCCTAATATTTAGGTCTGTACTTATAAACATACATTTTGTGTGATCCCTCTTATTTTGGCAAATTAATTAATTAATAATAATAATAATAAATAAAAAACATTTTTCAGATTATTCTTATAACTTTTGACCTCAACTGTAAGTATGATTTGACAGTTTATTTTGATAAAACTTTTACATCTACATGAACATTACACTTGGCTGTGTGACTGCATGTTATTGTTTTAAATTAAAATGTGTGTGTCAACGTATGCAACTCATACCTATAAACTCTCTCGTTTTTGCCTTATTAATTCTACCATATTTTACCATTCTATCTACTCTTCCGTCTCTGCATTTTCCCGTATTTCTCCCGCATTTGTAATGTTTGTTATGTGAAAAGTGAAAGTAGCAACTACAGAGTTTATCACAAATGTGATTGCAAGAATTGTTTAAGAGAAATATGCTTTCGCATTATTTTGGATTGACAGCATGTTGAAATTAGTATAAAAACGGCCGCATTTACGTCCTTTCCAGTAAAGCTTATGCGTCGATCGCCGCCCTTATGCAGCCTCTGATCAGTAAATTCAAGTATAACGGTGCTGACTGACGGACGCGCTCCATAGTGATAAAGACGGCTTCTACACGCGATTTGAATAAATGAAAGCGGATACTTTGAGATTCGGGTTTGTGAACATACAAATACTTAATAATATGTAAACATGTTTAAACACAACTAATATTATCTTAAATGAGCATAAACAAAACTAATGTTTTCATTGCATTCTTAAAGTCACACCTCTGTTATCAAACACAACGGATCAAACAGATGCATTTGCTGCTCTTCACTAAATAAATATAGTATATATAAAATCAATATTTAAATGCAGTGAATACTAATTTTATCTTTTGAAGCTGACGGTCCATAATTTTACGACTATCAAGCGTTTACCATAAAGTCAACTTTACGCCAGCCTTATGGCTTTAGCCCATAGAATTATACTGTTTTTCACATATATACACGATGGAAGAATACGATTTCGGACGCAGTCCATGTGTGGCCGTACGTCACTGCCCCCCTGCCTGGACAAAACCACCTCGTCTGCATTTATGTTAAGTAAAAGCCCATGCAGTGACTGGGTGGAGATAATGAACAATTAATGATATGGCGGCCTGTCGCTCCCAAAAACATTAGAAGTTGATTAAAAGTATGGTAATAATAGTGTGGGTTAAGCTTACCAATCTCTTATTATCCAATTTGTCGTGGCAGTTTTCATTTTAAGGCATTGTTTGTTCTTTTTTTAGTTTTCTATTTTGCGCTCCACGTCTCTTCACTCTTCTCTCTATTTAGAACATGTGACCGAGCAACGGATCAATCAAATGGTCAAAGAAAGGGGGAGGGGTGGTATAATTTTTTTATTTAATAAAATACAATATTATATTCATATAAAATGCAGAATAAATATTTTAACCAAAAATATTTATTTATTTTTATTATTTTAAACTTTTAATAAGGATAATTTCAAAAATAGTTTTGGCACAATGGCGCCCCCCCATGTGTGGCGCCCCTATGCGCCGCATATACTGCATACCCCCTTTTTGCGCCACTGTCAGTGAACAAAAGGATTGGACCAACCAAGGGACCATACAAGGTTCCTTTTCCACGCCAAGATCATATGTTGTAAAGACTACAGAAGGAAAGCTGGTTAGGAGGAATCGCCGTCATCTCCAGCAGGAGCAGATTCATTCAGGAACTTGTCAGGACAAAGTGGAGCCTGAAAGAAAGGATTTTCCAGACTCTGAGTGTGCTCATACACAGGACATTCCCACTGTAGAACCAAACACAGTAACAAAGACATGTTTTGATTCTACAGCTATCTTATCAGAGTACGAACAGCAGTCACAGTCAAACACAGTGACTCGCTCAGGCCGAGTGAGTAAGCCTGTTCAGAGACTTAATTTGTGATCCGTGTGGTCATAAACACCGTAAATGGGACTGTTAAAAAGTTGAAGAGTTTTGTGTTCGTATGCACGAAAAAAAAAAAAAAAGGGGGGAGGTGTCATGGATGTTAAGTGCTAATACTGCGAAGTGCAGTAGGGGGAGTTACTGAGTTACTAGAGTTGTTGTTGTAAGATACAGAAGAAGAGTAAAGTTAGTTGAAGAAACACAAACATGTGTGAGTCTCTTTATCTTCACATGACAGATTCCATACTTCAAGACTGTTTTGATGACGTTGACTGGGAGATGTTCCGGGCAGCTTCTGATGACGACATCGAAGTGTACTCAGATACAGTTACGTGCTTCATCAGAAAGTGCATAGAAGACGTAGTCCCAACAAAAACTGTCCGTATCTACCCTAACCAAAAACCATGGATCAATCGCGAAGTTCGAACAGCCCTATCAGTGCGAACTTCCGCCTATAAATCCAGAAATGCTGAGGAACTAAAACAAGCAAACTACAACCTCAGGAAAACGATCAAAGCAGCAAAACGTCAATACAAAGACAAGGTAGAGGGTCAATTTAACACCAATAACGCAAGGAGCATGTGGCAGGGACTTAATTACATCACGGACTTTAAAAGTAACAAATCCGCCCCTGTGAACATTGCTGCGTCTCTCCCGGACGAGCTCAACTCGTTCTACGCCTGCTTTGAAGCCCAGGACAGCGCACATACACATCGCGCCCGCTTTGAAGCCCAGGACAGCGCACATACACAGCGCGCCCGCTCTGAAGCCCAGGACAGCGCACACACACAGCGCGCTCCCGTGGCCGACACAGAAACCGCCAGCACACTCTCTGTTTCTGTAGCGGATGTAACGAGATCTTTCCGTCGCGTAAACCTCTGAAAAGCTACGGGCCCAGATGGCATTCCTGGACGGGTACTTAAAGCATGCGCACACCAGCTAGCAGGGGTTTTCACGGACATCTTTAACCTCTCGCTCTCTCGGTCTGTGGTTCCCACATGCTTTAAGACAGCTACTATTGTGCCAATACCGAAATCAGCTAAAACCACATGCTTGAATGACTGGCGTCCGGTTGCACTGACACCCATCTTCAGCAAGTGCTTTGAGAAGCTGATTAAAAACCACATCTGCTCTGTACTGCCCGCTAACACTGACCCTCTGCAATTTGCATACAGAAACAACCGTTCCACAGATGATGCTATTGCTTTCACCTTGCACACTGCTCTGTCTCACCTGGAAAACAAAAACACATATGTGAGAATGCTGTTTGTGGACTACAGCTCAGCATTCAACACCATAGTGCCTGCCAAGCTGGTGGTGAAGCTCCAGGCTCTGGGCCTACACAGCTCTCTGTGCAACTGGATCCTGGACTTCCTGTCAAGCAGACGCCAGGTGGTCAGAATGAACAACATCACCTCATCCACACTGATCCTCAACACTGGTGCTCCACAGGGCTGTGTTCTCAGCCCACTCCTGTACTCCCAGTACACACATGACTGTACATCCAAACACAGCTCCAATGTCATCGTTAAATTTGCTGATGACACAACGGTGGTGGGCCTAATCACCGATAATGATGAGACGGCCTACAGAGAGGAGGTGCACGCTCTGACGCAGTGGTGTCAGGAAAACCACCTCTCACTCAACATCAGCAAAACCAAGGAGCTGGTGGTGATTTTCCCTAGGCTACTTATAGTGAGCTTGGATGGATCTGATTGGCTAGCTAATGATTGTGGATGAGGGATCAGCCGTGGTCAATAATATCACGTGTTCCTCTCGAAATTTGTTTATGAAACTTCACTTCAAGAGTTCGCACTTAGATATTGTTTGACAAATTGTTAGCTGGTTTGGCATGCTGTCCCGGGAGAGAACCCTGAGCTCGGAGATAGTTGAGCCCAGGGCTCCCGCCTGGTCGATAGAGCGTATCAGGGGAGTACGAGATCAGGTGGTTCTCGAGAGCTCCCCACAATGCATGAGACTCGGGACAGCAGCCGTATATTCGAAGAAACTCCCCAAAAAGGCTAAATGCTATATCCAGCTGCTGGATATAATCGTTTTGAGAAAGAAAAGATAAAGTAGGCCCCTGTGGGAGCAAAGGGTGCTACGGACTCCTGCGGGAGCCTGAGCAGGGTTGACGTGGGCACTAAAATCTCCTAAGGGAAGAGAGGCTCGGGGAGACCCCTGCGGGGGTCAGAGGCGGAGGCGGGAATCCTGCCACAGTCAGATAAAAATGGGGGGGAGTGAGGACTCCGGCTGGATAGGGGGGTGAAGGGGGCATGGGTGGGGGGGGTATAGACTCCGGGCGAGTCGATTGCTCGAGGAACACTCCTGGAGGAGATAGAGCTGGGAGGTGGCAGCACTGTATATAAATATATATGTATTTGATGAATATAATATATATATATATATATATATATATATATATATATATATATATATATATATATATATATATATATATAATGGGGTAATCTAGGGCCTAGGGAGGGGCATTTATTGACTCCTGCGGGAGTTGAAGCTCGTGGGCACTCCTGCGGGAGATAGAGCTGTATGTGCCGTCTTCCTGCTGGAGTCGGGGAAGAGGAGTGGCGGGTGGAGACCCCAGCTGAAGGGTGAGTGGCGGTTGGTTGATGACCCCTGCGGGGGTCGGGTGCTCGGGATTGCTCCTGCGGGAGCTAGAGCTTGATGGTGACAGCACTATATATAAATATGTATTTATATGAGTATATAGATACGTATATATATAATGGGGTAATCTAGGGCCTGGGGCGGCGATGCGGACTCCTGCAGGAGTCGAAGCTCTTGGGCACTCCTGCGGGAGATAGAGCTGAATGAGCCGTCTCCAACTGGAATTGGGAAAGAAGAAGGGCGGGTGGAAACCCCAGCTGGAGGGTGAGTGGCTGTTGGGCGGTGACCCCTGCGGGGGTCAGGTGCTCGGGAATGCTCCTGCGGGAGCATGAGTTAGGGAATGACGGCACTATATATAAATATGTATTTATATGCGTGGGTGCATATAGATAGTGACAGACTCGTGCTCGAGTCGCAGCTCAGGTAGGTAGAGCTAAGGTGGGCAGTTCCAGTAGGAGTCAGGGAAGGTGAGGGGGCCGAACTCCAGCGGGAGTTAGGTGAGTGAATAGGGGAGAAAGCTGAGTAAAACTCAGAGCTAGAAGGAAGAAAGAGGGTTAGATGGCTGGGTCGTGCCCACGCTCTTTGGATGCTGATGAGGCTGGATCGTGCCCTTGTCCGAGAGAGTTTGGGGCTAGATTATGCCTCTGTCTTTGGCCGCTGGAGTTAGAGTGACTGCTTGTGAGGGTCTTCTGGGCTTCTTTGAGGTGGCTGTGGCTGAGGCGAATGTAGGATTTGAAGGCGTCGGAAGACCACCTTCTCAGTGTTTGTATGTGCTGTTGAGATAGCCCTTTGTGTGCTGCTGTGGTGGCAGCTCCGATTCTGAAGGAGTGACTAGAGTATGATTCTGGTGGGAAGCCTGAGTGGTGAAGGACTGCTTTAAGGTGTTTTTGGAACCAGAAACGTGTTACTGGATGGTTAGCGTCATCTATAAAAAGGGGGGAGAGGGGGCTTGGGCTTAGAGTTTTTCTATAGTGCATGTATGCTAGGAGTGTTTGGAAAGGGCTTGTGGGGGAGGGGATGTTGAAAATGTAAATGAAGTGACCTTTTCTGGATTGATCTGTTTTACTTTGCTTGATGAGAAAAGAAATGGTCTCCTCATCAATCAAAGTTAGATTTGATATGGTGGGGTGGATATTGGCATCGAATGCAGATGTAACTGTAATTTCGGAGCATCTGAAAAATCCGAAAAAGGCGAGTCTGAACATTGCGTCTAATGTGTGGTCTGTGTGGGTGGAAAAGTAGCCTTTTCTGAGTGTTGAAATGCATTTGGATAATATGGTGTGTGTGATGGGCAGCCTGGGGTCTGGGAGGTGGGGATGGGCTTTCTGGATGCCTTTAATTATAAGGCTGGATTGTGGGTTAGTAATTGAATCAGAAATGGAGCCGAACATTAGTTTGTGGAAAAATTGAATTCCACTTAAGTAGCTTTTGATAGAGTTGGCTTGTATGTGTTTGTGCGAATGTAAATATGTGATGAAGGAAGTGATTATAAGCAGGGAGAAATTGGGAAATGTTGTGTTGTACAGGGAATGGAAATGTTTAAATGCTGTCCATGCAGTGAAATATGTTTGTAGAGTCCTCGGAGCCACCGCTTGCAATACAAGTGATATGGATGTTTGGTGCAAGTGGTGCATGGGATGATTTATTGGAATATCATCTCTGAATAAGGAGGGATGGGAGTCGGGTGCGCCTCTGCTTCTGGTGCCAATTCTCTGAACTTCTGAAAAAGAAAGCGAGAGAGAGAGTCAGCGATTTGATTATGGAAACCGGGAACATGTACAGCTGTAATAATGAATTGTTTTATGGCCGAAGTCCAAATAAGGCGGCGGAGTAGCGGCATTAAAGCGGGAGAATGAGAGCGCCCTTTATTAATGCAGTGAACGATGGCTTCGTTGTCGCAGTGAATAAGAATGCTGGAGGCTGACCAATCGTCTCCCCATAATAACGAAGCGGCTACTATGGGGTATAATAGAGGTGTGAACCTACACTGGTCTCACAGTTCGGTTCGGTTACGATTATCATGCCATCGATTCGGTTCAATTCGATATCTCGGTGCATCACGGTGCATTGACGATTCTTTCCATACACAGTTTTATATTTTCTTCACAGCACAACAATTCTTGTATTAAAATGTATAAATATATTTATATACTATTTGTAAAACAATTTTGTCCTATAATACAAACAGTCAAATATATAAACTGTACCTTTAAACAACACGAGCATTTATAGACCATTTCGAGGGGTGTAAACAAAAGCAATGGCCCTAACGTATCCTGTTTTACATTTTTAGTTTCCATTGCTTCTGAGAATCCAAAAAGGTCCACATATTGACAGTGTTGGGAGTAATGCGTTACAAAAGTAATGTATTACAGTAACTTATTACATTTTCCAGTAACGCAGTAGTGTAAGGCATTACTAATAGATTTTCAGTAATATTTTACTCGGTACATGTTCAGTAACGCGTGCGTTACAATAAACTTTTCGCCCGCAAGACATTAACATTTAAAAAATACCGCAGATCTATTTCCTGTTGGTGGTGAGTTAAACATACGTGTGTGTTGTCATTAATCTCCCTCTGGCTACTGGAACTTTTAACTTTGAGCGCGGATTGATTTCAGCCTCTGAGCTCGAGGTCCGGGGCTATTGGCTCAGCCCGGTTCGCAGTAATGTTACGCTCTAACGCGCAGCGGAAAAGCGGCAAATAAATGAAAATGGCAGAAGACAGTACATTTGCGAGATGGAGGTACGTTCATATTCCACTGACAACTGTCGTAAGCGCAGTATTACACGTGGAGAGCGCATTCATGTACGCGAGCGAACGCTCCGATTTCCTTTATCCGTAGACAAAACTCCTCGCGTGCACTCAAAACAGTCTGCTCACGTGTGAGTGATCTGCTCTCTCCGTCAGATGATGCAGACTCACAGTTTGTGCCTTGTTTTCTCCTCTTTTCGTGCTTTTGCTCTCCAGAGATCCTCTTGTCAAATTGTTATCTCAAGAATGTTGATATGGTTTACATGTTGCTACAATATTTACCTACAGGTTAAGGTAAATATATAAATACTATAATAAATACTAGTGTTTTTGAGCGTTATGTACAGTGTACTGCCTTTTTTAGGCTAGTATTATTTACAGCTTGATAATGAATGCTTCAGCATACTGTAGTATTAAGAATAGTAAAGTGTGGTGAATTGTAAAATAATAATATACCCTATATTGTTAAAAAAAACTGCAGCACTGGGTCATTTGTTTATATTACGCTTGTTGTGTTACCATAGCAACTATAGTATTACCACAACAGATTAATTGAAGTACTTTACTGTAGTAGGCTACTGTTCAACACTGTACATGTCAATATGTGTGTTCAGGGGCCCTGTGAAACAGCTTCTCCTCAAAATGAAGAGGATGACAGGGAAAATGTCCTCCAATCTCATCAACAATATGGAAGACAACAGAGACTAGTTCACTTTATTTTAGTTGCCATGATAAAATGAGATTGATAGTGAGATTTATTTGAAGAGTGAATAGTCCAGTAGGCTATAATACCTTATCGTTTTTCCCTATTTTCTATCAGTTACATTTCTGGTTGCGTTCGTTATATTTTACTTTAAATGTTTTTATTTGATTAGTATAGTGCACCTTTTAGATGTTTAATAAATGTTTTTAAAATAAAACGTATTCTTAACATCCAACGTCTATTCTCTGTGTCTTTAATTGTTTAAAACGGGAAATATCTCATCATATAACATACAGCCAAAAATGTTATGGTTTATTAGATTAAAAATGATAAGTCTATTTTAGCATTTTAGTTATTGTTAATAAATAGTGTACTAATATAAATCATATCAAAAAGCACAAAAGGAAGAGGAACACAAGACCCAAATTGTGAGTCTGCATATAATCTCACAGAGCGAACCGTGTACTGAGAGCGCGCAAGAACATTTGTGCATGAGCAGTGCATATTTGAGAGAGCGTGAGAAAATTTGCATGCGAGCAGTGTATATTTAAGAGCTCCTAAACAGTTTTGTCCACAAACAGAGGAAATCGGTGCACGAGCATTATATTGAGAAAGCTGCTCATCATGCTCACTTTGTGCAGGACAGTTTTGTGTTGTGAGCCACTTGAATTTAAAGTGCATACAATAATGACAATAAGAAGAGAAAAGAAATCTGCATGTTGTCATGGCATTGGAGTTTACATATGGCCTGTTGTGTCTAATATGAATATATTCAAGCTATTCACAGATATTGCCAGATAACCACTTTACCTCTACCATACTTTTAACAGATCATTTGTGGATCTGACTGTCATCCTTTCTTGCATTGTCTTGAGCCTTCATGTTGCCAGTTATCTACTATATTGTTAGTAGCCTGGATAGGTCACAGTCATTCTGCTATATCATATCGCTTTCTACTGGATGTAAAATGCTCTGCAGTACATTTGGTCGTTTTAGAATGTTAAGTTCTAATTCTGGAGTTATTTTAGTGAAAGTAACTAAAAAGTAATATAAGAGTAATGTAACATATTACAATTCTGAGACAGTAATATTGTAATGTAAGGGATTACTTTTAAATAACAGTAACAAGTAATCTGTAATGTATTACAGTTTGGAAGTAACTTGCACAACACTGCATATTGATAGTGTTATGACGACTGATTTAAAATCAAGTTATGATTGAATTGCCTCTTGTTACAGTTAGGAAATAGTTTAACGTCAAGCAGGAAATGTTCATGGGCCAATGACATGACCACATTGAAATGGTCTATAGCAAATAAACAAATATAAATATCCCGCTCGCTTTCTGCCTTGTCTACCAAGTTCTTTCTTACACCCCTTTGATTGGTCACGCGCTCAACAGAAAGGTCTGTGATTGGCTCTTACATGCTGGCGCTCTTCACAGATGCACTCATGGGCCACAGTGAGACAGAAAGAGAGAAATGGAGATTACTTTCATTCTCTTAATCGCCGTGAAATAGGGGCTTTTGCTGTAAGTTTCAGTGTAACAGTGTTCAGCAAACACACACGCAGTGAAATTGGTGCACATTGTGTGTTTTTCGTAGTTAGAGCGTTAGTAGTAGTAAGCTACGGCGACATAGCGCATGTGAGATAAATGACGTCAGTATAATAACCGGTTATGATTATTACTGAACCGATACCGAATTGTCCGCGTCTGCATCGCGGTGCACCGAAGAAACGATTAATTTTGACACCCCTAGGGTATAATTCGAACAGCGCGGACGAATATTGATGGGATGGAGTTTCTAGCATTTGGGGAGGCCAGTCGAAAGCGAACCAGCGACCCTGCTAATATCCTCCGAAGCCTACGGAGGGGCCGGCGTCTGTGTATAGGTGGATATCCTCGGGGGATGAGATTAAATCGCTGTAAAAGAAAGAGCAGCCGCCGTTCCAGCACTTAAGGAAGGAAATCCAAAGGCTGAGTTCTTTACGGCAGGGATCGGATAAAGATATGTTTTCGTCTAATCCGTGCACCGATGCTGCGAGTTGGAGGAGGTGAGTAACAAAGGGGCGGCCCTGCGGGATAATGCGCATCGCGAAATTTAGATGTCCTAGAATAGAAAGCAGTTCGCGTTTGGAGCATTCTTGTTTTTCTAAATATATGGAGGATAGAGAAATGATTCGGTCGATTTTTTCTTTGGGTAACGATGCTTGGAATTTTTGTGAATTCAAGTTGATGCCTAAGAATTCTATGAAGGTGCTGGGGCCGGAGGTTTTATCCTCTGCGAGGGGAATGCCGAGTTTAGCGAAGACGGATTGCGTAATCGCTAAGTGTTTGGCCGGCGGGGTATTTGGGGGAGAGATGATGAGAAAATCATCTAGGAGATGCACTATGTGCGAAACTCCGTAGTTATTGGCGAGAATCCACCATAATGCTTCTGAAAGCATGTCGAATATTTTTGGGCTACTTCTGCATCCGAAAGTTAAACGGACAGCGAAGTAGAAATTAGATTTCCAATTAATGCCAAAAAGGTGCCAGAAATCGGGATGTAAAGGCATGATTTTAAAGGCTGACGTGATGTCGACTTTAGCGAGCCAAGCGTTACGGCCGACTAGTTTAATTAGAGAAATTGCTTGGTCTATATCGTGGTAATTTAAAGAGAATTCGTCGGGCGAAATGATGCTGTTAATGCTGGAAAAGGCGGAATTATGAGGAGATGAAAGATCGATTATTAGACGTTTTTTCCCAGAAAATTTTCTGGTTGCCACTCCGATGGGGCTGATTCGATAAACACTAAACGGGGGGGGGCGAGAAAGGGACCGATCATGAATTTATTGTCGATCTCTTTCTCGATTAGTTTTTCTACCACGTCTGGTTCGGTGATGGCAGATTGTAAGTTAGGGCAGGCGAGGTTGTATGAAGGAAGAGTCGAGACACCGGGGTGGAATCCGTTAGACAGACCTGAAATGAGAAAAACAGAAAAGTTAGGATCAGGGTGCATGCATAATTCAGAATAAAGATTAGAGATATTGACAGGAGTCGACAAGTAATTTCTTTGTTTTTTATTAGCTTTTAACACTTGGCAGATGACGCGTGCGTGCGCGCCGCCGCAGTTATTGCATATATGGAGATATTTGCAGGGGTGACGAAAGCATCTAGCGGTGTTAAAGTTATTGCAAGACTGGGAGGAGGGAGGGTTTTGAGAAGAAGGGGGAGGAAGTAGAGCGGGGATAGCAGAGGAAGAGGGGCGGGGTACGTAGCTGGTGGATCTTGGGTTTTGTAGTTCTTTATCGGAGGAGGGGATTATGAAGGGACAGGAGGTGGTAGTGTGCAGATTGGAACGGCAGACCGCGCAGGAAAGATTGCGGCATCCTAAGAAAACTCTATTATGCAAATCAGTGTACAAAGCCCCCCAATAGGGACACTGATTCCATTGCTGTCATCCAATCCATCCTCTGCACTTCAATCACCGTCTGGTTCAGCTCAGCTGCCAAAACTGACCTCCGTAGACTACAGCGAATAGTCCGGACTGCTGAACGAATCACTGGCACTGCCCTTCCTACACTACAAGAACTGTACTCTTCCAGAGTGAGTAAAAGGGCTCGCAAAATCACTCTGGATGAATCACACCCAGCACACTATCTGTTCGAACTGTTGCCATCTGGGCGGCGCTACAGAGAACCAAACACAAAAACAGCCAGACACAGGAAAAGTTTCTTTCCTCAGGCCATCTACCTCATGAACAGTTAAATATTCCCCTACTGTGCAATTAATGTGCAATACTTTCTCATACGCACTTGTACACAGCACCTTATAACAATATACAATGCAATACTTTCTCACACGCATTGGTACACAGCACCTTATAACCTGTATATTTATAACAAATGTGTACATACAATTCAACATCCAGATCTTTTTGACTAACTGCATCTCTGTTTAATGTTTATTGCCTTTTTGTTTTTGTCACACTTAATTTTGTGTTGTCACTTGTCACTTTATGTACACTGGAAGCTTCTGTTGCCAAAACAAATTCCTTGTGTGTGTGAAGCACACTTGGCAATAAAACTGATTCTGATTCTGATTCTGATTGTGAAATGCGAATGGCGCATTTGGCGGAGAATAATTTGTGATAAGTGTAGAAATGTGTTCCCCCATAGGACAGTGCGAGCTCTGAGATGATGGCCATGTAGTCGTTCAGCTCGCGCCTCCTATGGGGAAAGACTGAGCATAAGGTTTCTGTAAACCGGGCGAATGCTACGTGGAATTCTGCTAATGACAATGTGCGGGGTTGAGAGCTAACGGGTGATTTGAGTGAAATGGTGAAATCGCCGCAATCCACCTGACGTTCCGCCGAGGGAGGTGCTATGGGTGAAAGGAGTGTAGCGAGGTCGATGTCTGCACCTGATAGTATGAGGTTCTTGATGGCGTTGGAGATCGGGGGTGGTTCCAGGACTGGAGCGTTGTGCGGAATGGGTAGGGGCGTGGCTGTGGCAAGCGTGAAGGGGGCCGTGCGGAAGAAATGTTAGTAGGGAGAGAGGGGTATTGGGGATTAGTAATGGTGGGTTCTTGGTGATGGGAGAAAGAAGGAATATTAGAAGAGGGGAGATGGGGAGGAAGAGGAAGAGCGTTTGGACTAGTGTAGAGAGAAGGAGGAGGAATAAGCTGGGTAGAAGAATGAGGGAGGTTAGAGGGGAAAGGGTTGAGAGAGGTAGGGATGGCTGGAATAGCTGGACTGGAGTTTCTGCTGGAATGCGGAGCTGGAGGCCAAGGGAGGGCGGTAGGAAGTCCGGGAGTGGCGTCAATGTCCAGTATATTGCTCATGTTTTGGAAGGTTGGCGGAGGTGCTGTATGTCCGGTTTCTTGAGGTTGCTTTGTATGGCTTTTCTTGTTGGCTTTCTTAGAAGGTCCATGGTGGCTGAGTGCTTGCTGGGCTGTAGAAGGTTGGGGATAGGGGGCGTGCCGGGAACAAGTGTTTCTGCTATCCTGAGGGGGCGGAGTTGATGGAGAGATGGATTCGTATAGTTTTACCAGTTCGGATTTGTTGCAGCGGCTGGGGATAGTGATTCCGGCGTTAATGAGAGTCTGGCGGAGTTCGGATATTGTCATCTTGTTGGACGTGAGGGATGAAGATCTGGCGGAGGTGTATGAGGAAGCTGGAGAAGGTAGGTGGCGGTTTGGGGTGACGGGAGATGGGGATTGCATGCGGCGTTGAAGTCTTGTTGATCGGATGGGCCTCCGGCCTCTTATTGGAGCCTCTGCCTCTGGCCGGCTTCCTGGCTGAGTTGGGTGTTGATGTGCTGGGGCTGGAGTTTCTGGGTTGACGGAGCTTTGGTCTTGGTCCATTTTGCTGTCGAAAAGTTGTTGTTGTTGTTGCTGAAGTTGAGTTACTGCTGGTGTTGAAGTAGTGGTTGTTGTTAGTTGTTGTTGTTGTTGAAGTAGTTGTTGTTGAAGCTGATGGTGTTGTTTTAGTCGGCTGAAGTTAGAGGTTTGCTGTGGGTTCGAGTTTTTAGGAACTGGAGCAGTCCTGATGTTGCTTTCTTCGATATGAAGATAAGGGAGTGATTTTCCCTAGGCTACTCATAGTGAGCTTGGATGGATCTGATTGGCTAGCTAATGATTGTGAATGAGGGATCACCCGCGGTCAATAATATCACGTGTTCCTCTCGAAATTTGTTTATGAAACTTCACTAAGTTTTTTTTAAGGTGAAAACAGAATGATTGATCCATGCAAATCAGAGTAAAACCAAACTATATAATTTGAGGTAATCAATAACAGTAATAAAAAAATTGCACATTAGACCCCAAAATCTGGGCTCTCTTTTCTGGCTCCATATCTTCAAAAGGCAATTTTCCTGGTTCTAATTCCTGGTGCAATTATCTCAGTTGTTTTATACACATCTACTTTCTTTTCAATGAGCAGCTAGGAACCTCAGGATTTCTCTGTTTTTTTTTTTGTATCTGCAAGAGCACCATGTGTTAATTTTGTCAGTTTATAGGTTAATTTACTTAATCACTAAACCTATTGCCTATCACTATCACCTAATTGTGCAGCTACAGTAAGGCTTATGGGGCAATGAATTATTTTTCTGCTCCTGAGAAATTTATCATGAAGAAAGTTCACACACAATAAATGCATATTAGTATGTCTTTTGTTGTCCGGTCCTTTATTGTCCTGAAGTTTGTCTGTTGCTGCTGCACTGTGTGCAATAAACAGAACTTGAGTGTTTTTTTTAACCTTTACTTTACTTTAGGAAATGCTACAGCCAGTCCTGTTGCTGCTCGTGGCATGCAGCTGTCCATCGAATCACTCTTTGTGAGCCTTTGTCAGGAAGAAATGGACTTGGATCATGACATTAGCTCTGAGGATGAGAATGATACAGCGGTGGGAACTCTAGTGATTTGACTTGGGGTTTTTAATCAGATCACTTTGGTTTCTGGACTTTAGAAACATCTTTTTAAAATATTATTTTTAAATATATTACCTAGTTTGAAAGGGATTGCATTTTTAAGTTTTGTTAAAGACCATTAAAGCTAAAGGGAATCATTAAGTTTATTGATGTTAAAACTAGGGCTGCACGATATTGGAAAAATCAAACATTGCAATTTTTTTTTTTATCTGTGATATTTGCTATATGATTATAATTATTTCACCACATGACTTGAATAGCTCAGTTTGGAAATAGATAATCTGCATAAATGAAATGTAATTAATTAATTTCTTTTGGTGAGTCTAACTGTATTTGAGTATAAAATGAATAATCAAACATAAGCAAATTAAACTGCATGATCTTCATTGTATAAAAGTTAAATGCAAATGAATTTTTATTGGTATAATTTCTTGTACACAAATTATTTAAATGCACTAGAAATCTGACAGTCATAGGCCTTAAACAAAGCAAACAAGCACTCTTTTACTCTATTAAGGTTAAACTTCACAATCACTCAACAATATGGTTTTTGGTCAGCTATAAATCCACTCAAATTTCCTGAAGGATAAATAAACTAAAGCTGAACTTGACATTGCAGATCCTGTGACGTGACTACTGCGAATGATCATATTGTGGTATCGATGCTAAAATGATAGATTGTGCAGCCCTAGTTAAAACTGATTACAGAAAAATGCAGTTTTTTACTTTTGTAGCAACATGCTGATTTACACTGCTGTATTATCAGTAACTATATGTTGGTATTGTTTCTGCTGTGCAAAACTTTTGGATCTCAAATGTCTGTAAATTCTTGCTTATACCTGTATATATGAAATACAAATTTAATTTGTCATTAAACTATTGGATTGACTTCCGTCAATCAAAAACCAGGTCTTGAGAAAAGAATGAACTGGACGCTTTAAGATTTAACTTGAACTACTAACATGTTACTGCTAGTTATCTCATACTACCTCCCTGTATACTATTAAGACACTGTCACTTTATCATAATTATCATGTTTACAAGCTTTTTGCACTATATACTGTTTTGCATTATACTGTACTATACTTTTGTATTATACACTGTTTTGCATCTGCACAACTCTGGTTTGCACTCCTTGCCATATGTCCTTAAGTGTAATTGTATTGTTTACAATGTTTTATTTTGTATTGTATTTTATATTATATGCGTAATTGAATTTATTGTAATTTCTTTTTAAAAATTCTACTTTTTGTAATATTATATGTTAGGGCCTGAGAGTAATGCAGTTTTGATTCTCTGCATGTCCTGTACATGTGGTTGAATTGATAATAAAGCTGACTTTGACTTTGATGTTGGAACATTGAAAGTCACAGTTACACTGTCATAATAAGATAGGTTTATCGGTCGCGAATGTGCTCATCTCTTTTGTCACCAAACTTACAATTTGCGGCAAGTTCATAAAGCGAGCGAATATACGTCTCCGCTTTCTCCCCCGATTGTTGGTTTCTCTGATAAAAACATGCCCGCTCATGTATTATATTCCTTTTTGGGATAAAATACTCCTCAAACTTTGCTAGTACGACATCAAATTTGTCTCTATCCTCCTCATTTTCAAAACTAAAAGAAGCCAGTATTTTTTCCACCTCGCTTCCCATAGCGTAGACAAGAGAACTGACCTGAACGGGACCTTCATCTTTGTTTAGTTTTGTTGCGGTTCTGAAACGGCAAAACTGCTGCTTCCATTAGGGCCATTCCGATGGTTTTTTGAAAGGAAACCGCTCCGGGGGGTTAAACTTTGCCATTTCTTCTTTTTATGAAGGCAGGGTTTACGCTGTACTAATTTAACAGCTTCTGACACCATCTCATGTGAAGATAAAGAGACTCACACATGTTTGTGTTTCTTCAACTAACTTTACTCTTCTTCTGTATCTTACAACAACAACTCTAGTAACTCAGTAACTCCCCCTACTGCACTTCGCAGTATTAGCACTTAACATCCATGACAGAATCCGATTGGTCTGACCAGCTCTGAAACGTCCTGAGGGTGGGTGGTTCCCGTTTCAGTTTCTGCCTGTAAGCAGGCAAGAGGAGAACAGAAGAGTGATCCGATTTGCCAAATGGTGGGCGGGGGAGGGATTTGTAAGCATCCCGGAACGGAGAGTAGCAGTGGTCCAAAATAGGATCAGCACGCGTGTTTGTGGTGATATGTTGAAAGTATTTTGGAGCGATTTTCCTGAGATTGGCGTTGTTAAAGTCCCCTGTAACTATAAACGCTGCCTCCGGGTGTGCGGTTTCCTGCTCGTTTATGCTCCCATACAGTTCCCTGAGCGCCTGCTCTGTGTCAGCTTGAGGATGAATGTAGACAGCCGTAATTATCACCGATGTGAATTCCCTTGGTAGCCAGTATGTTACTTGTTTACTCATTTGTTTTACCTTATTAAATCAATTTTTGTGTCAATTATTTTATCATATCTATTTATTGTATTATTTTATGGATTCAATTTAGTTCTTTGTTTCTTTTACACTAACTTAAGTGATTTATTTTTTGTTTTGTTTTAACGTGGACTTTTAAAACGCTTGATAAATAATCTAAATTTAAATTTTGATTTTACGTGTTATGCTTTTCTCTAAATATTTTCACGGACTGTACCATGCATCTGCAAGCAACTAGTGATGCCTGCATGAATTACACTAAGGCGTCTACTATTATAGCAGCTCTCAGATCGGCTTGTATGTTGTGTAATATCGATCTGACGTCAGCTATAGCTAATAACATTATGACAACAATTTGAGAATAAAGCCCATTTGAACTTATTATTATTTGCACGTATTACTCCACTTCAATGCTCGAAGTAACCACTTTAGCTAAAAACGTTAGCTAAGACTTGGATCATTTTACTGACTCGGACTGAACGTATATTAGCGAAGAACAACCGGGTACGTAGTGCCAGACTCAGAGTTATATTAAAGCTCAAAATGCACCACTATAATTTAATCTGTACATCTGCCGTCAACCCCCGTGCTTAAACTTCCAATCATGGCACAACATGATAAAAACCATATAAACTGATTAATTTATGTATCACCAGTGTCAACAGGCTGTGAAGCTGTGCTAACCGAACGACCACTAATCGGCACAATCTGCCGTTTCTAACACACGACTCCATGTGAAGTGATGCAGAAACATTAAATCGTTCAAAATAATACTGTTAACGCCGTGATTCTTCACAAAAAGGAGAAAAAGACTTACTTGCTTCAATATGGACCCTCATCAGGCGAACTGTGCGTTGAACCGAGTCTTGTTCATGACGTCATCGCCGTAGAGTTGGTGCGTGCTATTTGTGCTATTCTGCTCTCAACAGAAGTGAATGGGGAGGATTGGCGTATCATATGCACGCAAAAACGGATTTTGGTGTATGCATTGCACGCAAAGGAAAAGTGTAAAGTCGTGTTATTTGTACGCAGATTGATGAGACCGGGTTGGCCTTTTTTTATATCTAAAAAAGATAGCTTTAACAACTTCTTTATTAGTCTGTGCTTTCCTGATGTCTGATTCCAAACATAATACAGAGTCCATTGTATTTCTGCCTCTACTGAACCCAGTCTGATAAGGAGAAAAAGGGTTTTTGCTTTCTAAAAAATAAGTAATTCTTTCTGTTAACATTCTTTCCATGACTTTGCATAAGTGTGAAGTCAATGAAATAGGTCTATAGCTAGATGGATCTGAAGGATTTTTCCCTGGTTTAGGTATAGGTACTACTATAGATTGTTTCCATACTAAAGGTAATTGACCGGTGTCCCAAATTTGATTAAATAAATTCAATACTATTTCTAGTGACGCATCCGACATGTGTGACATCATTTTATAACATATTTTATCTTACCTGGGGCAGTTTGTCTAGCGATAATGATTGCTCGTTTTAATTCAAACATATTAAATTGTAAATCTAAAGGAATTTCTGTTGTTTTTTCTTTCTTTAAAAGATCAGGATATTTAATTAATGTAGAATTTCTGCATTTCCTATCCTCTTCAGAGAGATTAACTGAACTATGGACATTTTTGAAATGTTGGACTAATAGTTCAGCCTTTTCTAGGTTGCTGACCGCTACTATATCACCACAATTTAACACTGGTAATTCATAACTTCTTCTAACACCTGCCATTCTTCTAATCATACCCCACACCTCTGATAATTGTACGTCTCGTCCAAGACTGTTGCAATATTCTCTCTAGTATATACGCTTTTGTACTTTAATTGTTTTCCTTAATATTGCCTGAGCCTTTTTATACAGGATCACAGCTTCTTGCGAATGATGTTTTTTAAGATGTCTAAATGCTTTATTTCTTGCTTTTATAGCTACTTTACAATCCTTATTCCACCATGGTACATTTTTAGAACAATCAACTCCTTTACTTTTAGGTATTACTTCCTCGGCTGCTTGAATAATTCCATTAACAACTTTTCTTATTTAAAATGTTTACATCTATCTGATTCATTATTTGTATTGTCAAAAGTCTCTTTTCACATAATTCTTAAAATTCTTTCCAATTTACTTTCTCTAGTTTCCATCTTGGAATTCTCTCTTCTTTTTCATACTTTATCTTTAATCCTATTTTAGTCACTACTGGGTAATGGTCGCTACCTACCGTGTTGTGCCTGAGAACTTTCCATGTGCTAACCGCTGCTACTGAACTACTAATACATGTTAGGTCAAGTACTGTTTCTGTATTTTTAAAACAATTATACCGTGTTCCTTCACCATTATTAAGACAAACTAAATATTTTTCGTCTATAAATTCTTCAAGAAGTGTACCATTTGCATCATTACTATTACTCCCCATAGTGAATTATGTGAATTAAAATCCCCACACCATAAAACACTGTCTTGTCGTACACCAATTACTTCTTCTAATATGTTTTGATTTAATTGATCACAAGGATTATAATAATTCATAATATCTATACATCCTCTTTCAGTCCATACCTTGATTAAAATTGATTCATATTTTGTATTTATTTGTTCTATCCTGAACTTCATTCCGCTTTTTATAAATGTTGCAATTCCTCCTCCTCTGCTAGGTTTCCTATCATTCCTAACTATATTATATCCCCTGATACTAAAGTCTAATTGAGGTTTTAGCCATGTTTCTTGTATGCATATTATATGTGGTCTCTCTATAAGATTATCAATGAACTTCTTAAATTCTTGGTCATTTGCAATCAAGCTTCTAGCATTCCATTGTAGAATGATTAAAGGTGCTGTATGTAAGTTTTTGACTCTTCTAAAGCATAAAAATACAATAATATGTGTGCAGATATTTAAGAAACATCCCAAGTGAACATACTTGTTTAACTGACAAACAATGCTGAAGTCAGATATTCTGCTTTGAAAATGTTTTTTTCCGTGCCGGAACGATGTCTTTGTTTAGGTAATTTTCACATGCACATGCCAGTTTAGCCAATTATAATTCAGCACCCCGGGTTGCCTTGTTGGAAAACAGCATATTTCATTCATTCATTCATTCAGAAAGACTCTGAAAGCATGCGTCCATGAGCGAAATGCTACAGTGTAGTGGAAAGTATCAGATGTCAAAATGAGACAGATTCAGTTCCACATGACGTTAATTAGCAAATGACATAAATATTAGGAACGTGAGCAGGTTACATCGCGTGTCCTAACAACACGCTGTGACGAGATTGTTATGAGTGATGAGCGATTTGGCTGTTTGCACCACAAAACACCGCAGAAATTTAAATACAGCCTTTCAGAAGCACAGAATATGCACTCACTCACAAAACGGTAAGGTTTAGAATCTATTTAATACATGTTAACCCTCTTTAACATCATTAAAGGTGAAGTGAACTTTCTGCTTTCAGTATATGGTAATACACGTCATGTAAAATGCATTCAAACTCGCATTGTTAGCATTTAGCACTGAATAAAGCACACGAGGCTTACCTGAGGTGATCTGTCATAGGTTTCTGTTGTTCAGCTGTGAGAAATAGAAGCCGCTTCTAATAAATCAATTCGAGGTGTTGGTTAGAACCAAAACTCCTTTTAATATGGAGAATATTCCCTCAATCGCGTGTCGTTGCTTTTATTTAGAACACAGTTTAAAATCCCTCAAACTGGCAACCCGGCGTACCTTTATTATGATTCAGGACTGCAATACCTAGTTCAACCACTGGGTGTCAAACTTACATACTGCACCTTTAACATTAAAGATGTTCCTCCCCCAGGCTGGGATGATTGTGTCTCTTCATTTAGGATATCCCTAATTGTCTCCCAGAGAAGATCCTTAACATCCAGATATTTTTCTGCTGATTTGACTATTATTTTAATCCTTTCATTCCTACTTTTTGTTTGAGCTGAACAATTTATTATCTCTGCCATGAATAGTACAGTCTTTTTTGCTCACTATCAGCGTTTCCGCTTTCAATCGTTCACATTTTTGACATGTCTCTGCATTTTTGTTCCTGTTTTCATTTGGTTTAGACACAGTCAGAATTTCTGGAACCTTCTTTACTGCTTCCGCATAACTGATTCCTTGGATAGCTTTTACTCTTTGTACTTCTGCCTGCCTTTTGCTAACCTCACATCCTCGATACGCTGAGCTATGTTCCCCTCCGCAGTTACAACATCTCAGCTTTACACCCTCTTCACATTTTCCATATTCATGTTCCCCACTACATTTACCACACCTTTGCTTTCCCTTGCAAACCGCTGCCACATGTCCAAACCTTTGGCATTTAAAACACACATTTAATCACCTCATCAAATATTACCCTAACAGAAAGACTATCACAAGCACTTCCATTTCTGTTTGTTCTTAAACGTTTAACTTCAACCACCTTTGCATTTGTTATACTCGATTTCACTTCATCTACCGACACATTGACAGGGATTCATGTTACAACGCCTTTAACATATCTTTTCCCGATTGTCTTGGAACACTCCACTTTTTTCCCATTGATTTTATTCACCCTAATTGCTTCAGCTTGCTGTTTTTCATCTTTGCAAAAAATCAGTATCGATCCGTTTCTCAAGATTTTAGCACTCTTTATTATGCCTATTTCTTTGTGCAGGTTTCTTGCACAGGTTTAGCAAATACCTTGTATTCCACAGTCTCAGTTTCTTCTAGGGTTGTTCCTCTATCCGAATCACTTTCATCAGATTTACTGTATTTTTCCGTTTCTTTTTTCGTTTGTTGTTTTAACCGTACCCCATTTTTCAGAGTTCCCGCAACCTACTTCCATATCTCCTACTTCATTTCCTGATTCGTCACTTCCGTCTGCATTCTCCTGTCCACTCACATTCCAGTTGTTGCCAACCGCCTTGGGGTCTAACCGCCTAGCCATCCCTCTTCCTCGTAATCACGACTCAGCTCCGACAGAAGAGAACTGTGATCGAAATCTCCAAACCCAGGGTCAACAGGGCTTCATTTATTTATTTACTGATTTACTGCTGTAGTGACTGTAAAACCACTGCATAATATCTGGAACAATGTGATGTAAAATCAGTCTTTCTTCTGGCAGATCATGATCAGAATCTCTCAGTCTGAGTTTCAGCTTTAGTTTCTGTTTTTCAGTGAATTTTACAGTTTACCCACAATTACACACACAATATGTGATCTGCTGTGACACTTTTGAAAAGGACACATTTATATTTAAGGGAAAACACATTTTTTTCTCCCAGTTATAACAGAATTAACACGTTTTTCCTTTATATTCTAATACCAAACTCTAAAAACCACATACAAAAATATATGAAAAGAAATACAGCAGAGCCCCCTTGTGGACAACTAAACATGTGCGCTTAGTTAAATAAAATGAATGATGGACAATAAGCATACGTAAAGAATAATTAAACATATTTATTATCTTCAGGCTGCACATTTGACCCGTATATACACAGAAATAACAGAGTTTACACTGAGAAATAAAAGTAACGCGAGTTCAATACGGCGACTAGCCAACGTGCACTGAGCTCTTATGTTAAACTTTATAGACCTGCCACAAACTTAATTTAGAGATAAAAACTAAACAGAAATAACATATTAATGTAAGTATGGTTCTCATAAAATGACAAACATGTGCATTACAGTAAGAGAGAATAAAATGATCTCAGGAGCGGCTCTCTGTACAACTTACCCTCATCAGCACACAGGAATACTGTGTGTGTGTGTGTGGGTGGAGGGGGGGGGGGCGTACAAAGAAGTTATTAACGAATATTTAAGAAAGTATTTAATTAACTAAAAGTTACAACTCCATTGGTTGATCCTATTTTATATATGTATTTAATTGACTTACATTGCTTTTAGACAAATCATGACACATCTAAAGGCAGTTCAACCTGTTAATTACTGCAACGACCACAAGCTCGTCTTCAACATTTACACTAGGCACTGCTGCACATGAATCACGTCACAAGATAGAAAATGATGATGAACTTTACCTCAGCCGCGATTGTAAGGGACCCCATTAAATGAGCTATACTCCTCATAAACGGTGAAATATTTTTATCAGTAATGACACATATTCTACACAATATACTGATTAAAATAACGTAAAAATGAAAACAAAAGATTAAAAAAACAAGCGAGATATAAAGGATTAAACTGATCTGAAGCACATCCAGCTGAGGACAAACAGGATTGGTGGAAAAACACGAATACTAATGAGTCATTCGCGTCTGCTCTATTTTCTAATAAAACGCGATTTTAAAGGGCTTTATAAGCTTAAATATGATGATTAAAGTATAGAAAAGCAACCTAGACATCAGATACTCAAATACTGAATGATAATATACAAACAAGAGCAAAACAAACAAACAAACAAACACGTGATGATGAGAAAAGTCACCATCATGGAGAATGTTGTCTCTTAACACCTGCTCAGTGGTCTCAGAATACTCTGACCCCTGGGGTTAACGCTCCCAGCTGTAATCCTTAGTCAGGATGTCGGTATGGTTCTTGCATTACTTTAGGGGAGAGAAGAGGGTGAAGCTTGGTGTATCTTCAGAAATATATCCGTCAGTTTGAACCTTGATCAGACCTCTTAAAAAGCTTTCATTTATCTTTAATGAGTGGGGAATCTGGACTAGTGATGGGAAGTTCGGATCATTTTACTGACTCGGTTCTTTGAGTCTCGTTCATCGAGATGAACGAATCTTTTTTCGAGTCATTTCGTTCATTTCAAGAGTTCACACTTAGCTCATGATTTATCACATAGCTTGTTTGGCATGCTGTCCCGGGAGAGAGCCCTGAACTCAAGGGATCCTCGGGCCCAGGGCTCCCCCCTTTCACATGGCGAGGGGAAATTGAGCTCAGGTCGATCTCAAACTCCCATGCTGCTGAGGCTAAGGTGAACTTCTTGAGAGTAAGACATTAGAAAAAGATTTAGGCTTATAATAGAGCATATTTGGCCGGTGGGAGGAAACCGGGGAACCCGGGGGAAACCCACGCGGACACGGGGAGAATATGCAAACTCCGCACAGAAATACCAGATGACCCAGCAAGGACCTGACGCCATTGGTATTCTTGCTGTGAGGCAACAGTGCTAGTCACTGGGCCACCGTGCTGCCCATTCTGGATAAAGGTGGAAGAAGGGGAGGAGGGGGGTTTCTTCCAAATGAAGATAGATGTAGAGAGGAAATGTAAGCTTCAGCGAAGGTTCTAACAGGAAGACTCTAATTCTACGTCATTCTTCATACTTATCAATTCAGCCAATAATGATCAAGCTAGTTGTATAAAAAGCCGTCTAAAACAATTTCCTTCGCTGATCATAGGTGACGTAACCGAAGTTCCGCTTCTCGTAACTTTAACTCAGCCAACATGTCTCAGAGACCACTCGTAGATTTTGAGATCTCCGATTCGGACAATGAAACAGTTTCACCAACTCCTGTGCGCCGAAGCTCTCACTTGCTATCTAAAGACTCTCCTTGGGCAGACTGGCCTTCGGAAAAAATTATCGCGGCACTAGAAGCGGTTGGCACACCTTTTAATCACGACATGCCACGCAAGGATCTGCTCCTACTGGCTTTCAATATTTTGGGATGCCCCTCTAACACTCTCACGGACACATCTACAACCTCAGCTCCGTCGGTACAACCCAAACAAATCAGCGGAAAGAGAACCGCTAAGTCTTCGCCCAGGTCTGCGAAAAAATCAAAAACCCCGTCACCGGCTTCACCTACACCTTCCGCGGCAAGCGACTCCTCTAATGCAATCTTGCTAAAGGCTGTCCAAAGTCTGTCGGATTCCGTCAAAAAATTTGAGTCTAAGCTAGAAGTTTTCGAATCGGCTTTCGCCTCCATACCTGCTTTGTCCATACCATCGACTTCTGGTTCCACGTCTGCAGCTCCCCTTTCTTTCGGATTTAACGTTCCGTCAACATCAACATCTGCCATACAGCTCGACTCAACACTGGATCATCCGATGATACAAACTTCATCACAAGAAACATTCGCTACTCCATCTCCAGATTTCAACCTCGGCACATCTACCCCTGCGCAAGTATTTGGTAGACGTTTCGTTCCTCCGGCTGCAGTTACTATCTCTCCTAAAATGAGAAATGACATCAATCAAGGTAAGGACATTAACTTAGCCGCCTTGCTGCTTCCCACTCCAGCGAATGACAGGCAAATGGTTGACTGTGGTGACGTGGCGGTCTTTTTAAAAACTTCAGATCCCAGACTGCAACGCAACCTCTCCTTTAGCGAATTCGTAATCGCTTTTGGTATATACAGGGATATCTTATGCCAAGCATTTCCTAACCGCAGGGAGGAACTCGATGTATACTTGGGCTTAATTTCAGATCTTAATCTAAGATACGGAGGTACTCTCTTTTACGAATATCACAAAGCCTTTTCCGCAAAGTCCGCTTCCCACATTACGTTGTTCAACTCCAGATTGGATTGGTCCGTTGTAGATACTGAACTGCTGGTTCAAAATTTTGGAGGACAAAAAGCTTTGACCTGCGTTGTATGCAGCGCTCACGGTCATTCGGCGTCTTTTTGTCCAAAAACGACTGGTTTCAAAGAATCGGCTGCTGTCCACGGTGCTGAACTTTCAGCAGCATTTGACGTAAAAGGCCGACCTATTACTAAGTTCAATGGCTTTTCACTGTGTAATAATTTTAACGAATCAGTATGTAACTTTCCTAACTGTAGATTTTCTCATGTTTGCAGTGTTTGCAAGGACCCGCACCCGAAATCCGTTTGCCCGAGACGCTTTCGGCCTTCGGCTCGAGGAAAAACGTTGCCACAGAAAAAACTCTGAGCAACCATCCTTCTACTCCAATTGATGTCGAAATTCTGGCTAAATATCTCTCTTCCCATCCTGATCCAACGTTCGTAGATTATTTAATAACCGGGCTTTCTCAAGGGTTTCGGGTCGGGGTCCTCTCATCTCTGTCATTTTCGTATGTTGCCAAAAATCTGCAGTCGGCCTTAAATGAACCGGAGGTCTTTACTTCCCTTTTAGAGAGGGAATTGAATAAAGGCTACCTGATTGGACCTTTCGAATCTCCCCCTTTTTCACCGTTTAGAGTCAATTCTTTAGGTTTAGCAACGCGTAAATACTCCGATAAAAAGCGTCTGATTTTTGACATGTCTTCTCCTCATTCAAACAGCACCGCAAGCGTAAACGAATGCATTCCGCTCTAGCCTTTTCCCCTCTACTACGCCTCAGTCGATGACACCATTAAATTAATTAAGTTAGCTGGATACGGCGCATTACTTGCTAAAACCGACATAATGGACGCTTTCAAAATCATCCCAATCCATCCCTCCGACTGGCCTTTGTTTGGAGTTAAATGGCAATCTAAATTCTACTTCGCAGTAAGACTGACTTTCGGATGTAGAAGCAGCCCGAAATTTTTCAACTGCCTTTCAGAAGCCTTATGCTGGATTCTATTGAATGTTTGTAAATTGCCCTTCGTGCTCCATTTGCTTGACGATTTCCTACTCATTGATTCTCCGTCGTCTCATAGCTCGGCGCTCGAAATACTCAAAAGTGTCTTTTCGCATATAGGCGTTCCGCTTTCTAATGAAAAAACGACAGGGCCCGTTACGTCCCTTGAATTCTTAGGAATCGTTCTTGATAGCATCAAAATGCAAGCCTCTCTTCCATGGCAAAAACTGAATAGAATAAAATCAGTAATGGAGTCATTTCTTAATTCACGATCCGTAACCAAACGTGATATGCTTTCCCTTCTAGGGCACTTAATTTCGCAATGAGAATTATCCCTCAAGGGCGTTCTTTCATTTCTCGTCTACTGATTTTAGCTCACTCCGTTCATAAGCTAAGTGATATCGTTCAATTGGATGATGGGTGCTTGTCTGATCTCAGGTTCTGGGCGCTTCTTCTGAATGATTGGAATGGCATCTCGTTTTTCTACAATGATTTCCCCGAATCCTCCGCTGAGCTACAGCTTTTCACAGATGCGGCACCTTCTATAGGTTTTGGGGGATTTTTTCAAGGTCAGTGGTTTGCTGAAAAATGGCCAGTTGAATTCGCTTCGTTTGCACAAGGGTCTGCCTCCTCCGCCCTCTATGAGATTTATCCCATAGCTGTAGCCAGTGTCCTATGGGGCTCCGCTTGGGCTCGGAAACGTATCACTATGTATTGTGACAACGAAGCTGTCGTTTACATTTTAAACAAAGGAAGGTCTAACTGCCCAACGATCATGTCAATTCTACGACGTCCTCTCTCCCTCAGCCAACCTGAATCCAACCGTCTGTCCGACTCTGGCCGAAGTCATCTTGAATTAAATCCTAGCTATAGTAAATTGCTAAATTCAGCCAGATCATACATAACTAAAGGAGTGGCTCCTTCCACCCTTAAAGCATATAACTCCGCATGGTCATTATTTACTAAATTTTGCCTTTCATACAAAATTCCTCAATTTCCTATTCTAATTTCGACTATATGCACTTTTCTTAGTTTTTTGTTTTCAATCCCGCAATTCTAAATTTCCTACAATACGTAAGAATCTGGCAGGAATACAATTTTACGCACGCTTGCATAATCCCGAATACCCCAGCCTTTTCTCTAATCATTCCGTTCGATTGTTACTTAAAGGCATAGCTAAATCTTCCTGTACCTCCTCCAAGCGTCTACCTATTACTTTAAACATTTTGCAGAAACTTTTAACCACATTATGTCAAGGGCTTTTTTCCGATTACATTAATACTCTTCTCGAGGCCGTGTTTACCTTAGCCTTTTTCGGTTTCATGCGGTCTGGAGAATTGACTACAGATTCGATGCATTTTAATCCTGTACATGATTTGTCCTTTTCCGACTTAAAGTTTTTTCCAAGTAATTTCACCGTTTTCCTTAAACACTCAAAAAATGATAGCCAGAGGAGAGGTACCTCTATATTTATTTTCAAAATTAATGCGACTTATTGCCCTTATTCAGCTATGATTCGATACATTAAAGCTCGCCCTAAAACAATGAATTGTTCTCCTTTGTTCGTTCTACCCAATGGTTATCCCATGAACAAAAATTGGTTTAAAAGTCATCTCACATCGGTTTTGACTACATGTGGCCTATCACCTTATCTTTATACTGGCCACTCATTTCGTATCGGTGCAGCTACTACTGCTGCTGAACAAGGTATTTCTGCATCCACTATTAAACTGCTCGGCAGATGGACATCCAATGCATACGAATCTTACATCAGAGCCGATCAACGAACCATTCAGGACGCGCAGAAAACTCTGGCGGTGACCTATTAGGTAAGCATTCATTTACTGGTGGTGGTGGTGGTGGTTGTTTTTCGTCCTGGGTGTAACTAATTATCGCACTCTCTTCCGCTATGTCGGGGCTCGCATATTCTCTCAGCCCGCCGGGGCTTCATCTCTCCCTCTCTTTCGCCCTCTCAATGCCCGCTAATCGTGGCTTCCTCACGCTTTCTCATCAGGTCTGCTGAGGCTTCCTCACTCTTTCTAATAGTCGGTCCGCCGGGGCTTCCTCACTCTTTCTCATCGTCGGTCCGCCGGGGCTCCCTCACTCTTCCTCGTTTTAAACCCATTTTAAACCCGTTTTAAACTTCCATTCTCTCTCATTGTTGACCTGCCGGGACTCGCTCTCTCACTCGGCCGCCGGGGCTTCCCCTTTCTCGGTTCAATGGGGCTTCCTCTCTTTCTCTCACCGTTGGCCCGCCGGGGCTCGCTCTCCCTCTCGTCCCGCCTGGGATTTCTCTCTCTCTCTCCCTCTCTCGGCCCGTCGAAACTCGCATATTCCCTCAGCCCTCTGGGCTCTCTTTCGACCTGTCTGTGATTACACTCTCTCGCTTCGCCAGCCCGTCAGGGCTCAAGCTCACTCTCATAGCTTGTCGGGGCTCTCTCTCTTTTCTTTCTCTTTCTTTTCAGCTCGGGCTCTTTGACCTACCTGCTTAATTTTAAATATGCTTTTTTTTTTTTCTCTCTCTCTATTTTAGGACAGCTAAAACCGAGCCCCGGTATCATATATTTTTGGGGTTGGCTCCGCCCTGCCTTCATCTTCAGGCAGTATTTGCCAGCTCTTCACGAGACCTGCATCATCGACGGGGCTTAGGCCAAAGGACTATACACAAAGGACAGTAACTGAAATTGCAATGTTTTATGAGTTTTAAATAAATGTTATAACGTTTTCCCGCCTTCTGAGTCTTTCTGGTAGAAATGTAAGCTTCAGCGAAGGTTCTAACAGGAAGACTCTAATTCTACGTCATTCTTCATACTTATCAATTCAGCCAATAATGATCAAGCTAGTTGTATAAAAAGCCGTCTAAAACAATTTCCTTCGCTGATCATAGGTGACGTAACCGAAGTTCCCTCCACCCTCCCCACCACCAGGTTGGGCCCCGTTCTCGCTGGGGGTTGGCTCCGCCCTGCCTTCATCTTCAGGCAGTATTTGCCAGCTCTTCACGAGACCTGCATCATCGACGGGGCTTAGGCCAAAGGACTATACACAAAGGACAGTAACTGAAATTGCAATGTTTTATGAGTTTTAAATAAATGTTATAACGTTTTCCCGCCTTCTGAGTCTTTCTGGTAGAAATAAGGATATATATATAGTGACTTGGGGTGCTTTGATTGGAAGATCATGATTAGCTATTGTGGGCCAGCTGGGTCAATCATGAGCACATGCTCCTCTCGAAATTAGTTTAAAATTAAACTTCACTTCAAGAGTTCACACTTAGCTCATGATTTATCACATAGCTTGTTTGGCATGCTGTCCCGGGAGAGAGCCCTGAGCTCAAGGGATCCTCAGGCCCAGGGCTCCCCCCTTTCACATGGCGAGGGGAAATTGAGCTCAGGTTGATCTCAAACTCCCCAAAAAGCAAATGATAAGCGCTCAGGACAGCAGCCGCGTATTTACAACAGGAACTCCCCAAAGTGCAAAGAAAAAAGCGCTATATCCGGCTGCTGGATATAACGTGAAGAGTTGGTGTGGGGATAAGCTTTTCTAGGGAGTGTGTGAAGGCCAGGGTAGGTCTGGTGGCTATGAAATAAATGTTGGAGGCTAAGTTTGACTCCTGCGGGAGTCTGAGTGTGGCTAGGAGTGTAGGTGGGGGAGACTCATGGGAGAGTTGGGGCTTAAGTAGGGCTTCTGTGGGAGTCAGTGCTTAAAAGAAGGTTTGTGAGAGGTGATAGAGAAGGGTGTGGAGTTGGCTGATTAAGAGGGAAGAGATTTGGCAGCAGAAATATTCGACGCTGCTGGGGGAAAAGAAAGGGGAGAGAAGCTGGAAGAAACATAAGTATGCTATAAAATTACTGTATGGAATATACAACTATACAGAATGCAGCAGGAGCACTCAATGCTGGCAGTAGCTTGACACTGGCCTGGGAAAAGAAAGGGGAAGGCAGCTGGAAGTAACACAGATAAAATATATGAACAATACAATATAGACATGAAACATACTAGTGGACTCCTATGCTTAATGAATGCACTAAAGCAGCGAAAGCACTCGACCCTGGCAGAAAAATAAACGGGAGGGAGACCGGCTGCAAGTAACACACGTATGCTATACTATTACTATACAGATTATACAAACTAAGCAATAAAAAGATACTAATGCAGCGGGAGCCCACAACGCTGGCAAGGGGAAAGAAAAAGGGAGAGCTGTTGGATGTAACATAGTTACTATGCAAAATACAAAATATAATGAACATGGAATGCTAATGAACTACTATGCAGAATAAACAGGTTAATGCCGATACTGGTGAATAACTATACAGAATAAAACTAATGCAGAGGAACCACTCGACGCTGGCAGGGGGAAACAGGAAGGTGAGGGCGATAGGTGAGGCTCTTGCGAGAGCCAAAGCTCGTATAAACTCCTGCGGGAGTCGGAGCTTAGGGTAATGTTAAGGTGGAGAAAGGAGGTTGGATAAAAAGGTAAGGAGTAAAGGGCTGGGCAGCAGAAGCACTCGACGTTGGCAAGAGGAAAGAAAGGGGAGAGCTGCTGGAAGTGACATGATTATTATGCCGAAATACACAATATAATGGAATATATATGGAAAATAAATAAACTGGTGCAGCGGAAGCACTCAACACTGGAATGGGAAAAGGAAGGTAGCTGGAAGTGGACACAGATATACAGTACTATACGATTAATATGCAAAAGACACAATATAAGACATAGAAGACAATAGCAAACTACTATGCAGAATAAATTAAAGCAGCGGAAGCACTTGATGCTGGCAGGAAAAAAGAGGGGGGAGAGCAGCTGTAAGTAACACAAATATGCAATACAATTACTATACAGAATATACAAACTATGGAATAAGAAAGATACTAAAGCAGCGGGAGCACACAACGCTGGCAGGGGGGAAGAAAAGGGGAGAGGCTGTTGGAGGTAATGAGATTACTATGCAAAATACAGAATATAATAAACATGAAATGCTAATGAGCTACTATGCAGAATAAACAAATGTAGATACTGGTGAATGACTATACAGAATAAATAAACTGATGCAGCGGAAGCACTCAATGCTGGCAGTGGAAACAGGGAGGTGAGGGGGATAGGTAAGAGGTGTAAGAGCAGAAGCTTGTGCTGACTCCTGTGATGAGAGTCTAAGGCAAGGGGTTAAGAGCTAGGAAGGAACAGCGGAAGCATTCAACGCTGGCAAGGGGAAAGGAAGGGTGAGGGTGAAAGGTGAGGCTCTTGCGAGAGCCAAATCTCATGTTGACTCCTGCGGGAGTCTGACCTTATGGTAATGCTTAGATGGAGCAAGGAGGTTAGATGAGATTCAAAGGCAAGGGGTAAAGAGCTGCGAGGGAAACAGTGGAAGCACTCAACACTGGCAGGGGAAACAGAAAGGTGGGGGTGATGAAGGTGAGGCTCTTGCCGAGAGCCAAAGCTCGTGTTGACCCTGTGGGAGTCTGAGCTTAGGATAATGCTAAGATGGAGCATGGAGGTTAGATGAGAGTCTAAGGCAAGGGGTAAAGCTGGGAGGGAAACACTGGAAGCACACAACACTGGCAGGGGCAACGGAAAGGTGAGGGTGATAGGTGAGGCTCTTGCGAGAGCCAAAGCTCGTGTTGACCCCTGCGGGAGTCTGGGCTTGTGGTGGTGCTGATGGAGCAAGGAGGTTAGACGAGAGTCAAAGGCAAGAGGTAAAGAGCTGGGAGGGAACAGCGGAAGCACTCAATGCTGGCAGGGGGAACAGGAAGGTGAGGGTGATAGGTGAGGCTCTACCAGAGCCTAAGCTCAGATTGACTCCTGCAGGAGTCTGAGCCATAGAGGGGGTTTGCTAGGGATGGACAGATAGATGGCTTTGGATAGAGGATAAAGGGGTGGCCAAGATTGGACTGGGAGGTTTAATAGGACCGACTGGGGTTTGAAATAAAAAGACTGAGGCGAATTTAGGATTTGAAAAGCTTCAGAAGACCATTGACCGAGGGTCTGGGTCTGATGCTGGGAAAGCCTGTTAATGGCTGCTGTGGTGGCAGAGCCAATTCTGAATGAATGCTGGGAAATGGTTAAGGAGGGAATCGTGAGAGGCGGAGGACTTTGAGGTGTTTCTGGAACCAGAGACGTGATACTGGACGGTTAGCGTCGTCAGTAAAAAGGGGAGGGCTAGGGGGTTTGTTTCTTGTGATCACCTCAAGTGTAGGTATGTATGCTAGGAGGGGGTGAGTGAGGGCAGAGATGTTGGAGATGTAAAGACATGTCCTTTGTTGAATTGATCTGGTCTTACTTTGCAGGATGAGGAAACCCTATATTTCCTCATCGAACAAAATTAGATCTGTTATGGTGGGGTGGTGTGAGGGGTTGAGTTTGAATATGTTCCATGCTGTGATGTGTGACTGAAGGGCTCTGAGGGCTTCTACTTGGAAGATAAGCGATATGGGGTTTGGTGGAAGTTATAAAGGGGTGGCTTAAGGTAATGTCGTTTCTGGAAAGGGAGGGACAGGCGTTGGGTTGGGGTCCACTTCTGGAGCCAATGACCAGAGTTCTGGAAAGAAAAATGAGAAAGAGTCAGTGATTTGGTTTTGCAACCTGGCACGTGTTCAGCAGACATGATAAATTGTTTTTTGGCTAATGTCAAAATAAGATGT